>JAVQJL010016709.1:0-27980 GCA_036024295.1 Nannoperca obscura | reverse complement strand
GGTTAAATGCATTCTTGCCTTTCTCCACTTGTGGCACAACCGCCCCCCCCCCCCACGCCCATCCCGCATTTTGTTTTTGTTTGCAAGGGGTTTGCCCCCCCCCCCCCCCCGTCCTGATTCCCACTCACCTCGAGCCTCTGCCTCCTTTGGTTCAGTCCCCTATTTACCACCTACTATAGCATCTCCAGTCACCATAATCTTTCTATTTCACTAGCACGCCCCTCTGGGTTAAAGGGTCTGGAGATGGAGATGGAATTTGTCTCTCAATTGACAGCGATGTTGTTGTGCTTTCTCGCTGACCACTCTGCATTTTTGAAGCAAAATCAACTCACTGTTTGACCAGACATCAATGTTTTAGACATTTGGCCTCATAGAGTAAATGAGCAGAAGAGCCAAACTGAAGAAAAGGAGTAGCAAATAACTTATTGATGACACTAGTAATTATATCATCTATGAGCAATAAAATATCACAACTATACTGATTATAATGATGCTGCTAATAAACCTAATGCTAACACTGATATTACCACTACTATTAATACTGTTGCTCCTGCTTCTATTGCTTCCTAAAACTACTTTTACTACTGCTACCAATGCTACAAGTAAAATATGTTGTTGGTTGTGGGAAACATTTAATAACATAGTATGTTTTAAACATTAAAAAGTGCTGTAATAGTAAAAGTAAAAATATTAACCTGCATAAATTATTATTTTTTGGCCACTTGGAGGCAGCTGTCACACGCTGTTAACACCACACTGACATGTCATCACAATTTACGTATGTTGTAACTTGTTAGCAAACAGTTGCTTTTTACATATCCAGCAGTTACGGAACAACATTTTAATTAATTGTATTTCTGGCCACCTGACAAATGTAAGTCCAATATCCACTCTCTTTTAGCTCTTGTTTTTGGTGAAAGTAAAAAGCTGACATAAAAATGAATTGCAATTTCAGATATCTAATACTAAATTATAATACATTAAAACCTACAGTAAAGCAACTGGACACAAAACAAGAAAATCTGCTGCACACCTGCAAAAGTGTGATCTCTAAGTAACATAAAACATAAAAACAGGTCTTCAGTGGAAATGAATTGGTATGCAAGTAAATTAGCCTAATTATTAAAAGTGAAAACAAAAATTGTTTATACAGTTCATTGTTAAATAATATATTTAAAGTACTGACTGACATGCATCTGATTCGTTAGAGAGTTATGTTTTTAACTGCTACTACAGGGAATGTAAAAAAACATCTTTAAGCAGCAATTAAAGCAGCTTTAATTCTAAATAATGTATAGGCTGCAAAATTTGTGGCCTCCATTGACATGTAATCCGTGGGATGCGATGTTGACAATAATTTTAGACCACTGTGTCAGTGTTTACAATTAACCCCCATTTAAGTTGAATTATTATCTATTGTCTGTAAATTTTCCACAGGTTACAAGCAAAACCCACTTATCTCAAGGCCCCCGGATGCTATGATTTGCCTGTGATTGCTCAGTTCAAGTTCTTATTGCCTGCTCGGTTATCAAGCTGCATATTAAAACATCTGCATCAAATGCCAGTGAGGACGTAGCCTTGGTTGTAAGATTAAGTTTTATTTTAACCACAAACTTTACGAGCTGGAAAAAAAGTATTACATTATTATTACATTATTCAATTATGGGTAGTCACTTTTAGTACATTCAGGGACAGAGCTGCATAATGAGTGTGCCACATTTCAAATAGGAAAAAGCCACTTTCTATTACGACAAAGGCAATGTATTATGATAACAAAGGACGAGTAAATGTAAGTGCACAGAGGTCATTTTTGAAGGCAACAGAGATAAACTGTGTTTTTTTTATTCTTTCCAAAAATTTCCTTCAAAGCAAGCAGCAACGAAGGGAACAGGGGACAAGGGGGAAAAAAATCTTCATTGAATATTCATTAACCGGTGCCTAGGTGTATACATGGCTCTTAACCACTCTTGTTTATGACTTAAGGACTTGTAGTACTGACCTTAGTTTAACACAGCAGCAGATACCAAATTAACCTCTAGCCTCCACAGGGCTAGCCATGCCCTGCTAACAAGCAACCTGTCTAGACACACAAGAAGTACTTTATGATTCCACCTCTCACAATCCCCCTCTCTCTCTCTGCCTCTCTTCCTCTCTCTCTCTTTCTCTCAACCTATCTGTCTCTGTTACCACGTACTGGCACATCCTCCCTCCCTCTATCCTCTTCTATCTTTCACCTCACCATTTCATCCCTATTTCCCCCCTACACCATTTTTCATGTACCTTCCAGGCTGTGCAGTGTTTGGGTCATGCACCCAGCAACCAGAGTTTTATCAGATGGTACACCTTCTCTTATCCTTCACAACATAGCCTGGCCATAGCAGAACAAAATAATGAAACGATCTAAAACCTCAGTGGTTCATTTCAATTACACAAAAAAAGGACCACAGTAAAGCTATAATGCATTTAAAAGGATATTATATACATTTCAAAGCAGATGTTTCTTTAAGAAGAGGGTATCATATATGCAATTAAAGTACCTAACATTGTTATAGCAATGTTATAATGATTTATGTTGAAGGAATGAATGAAATAATAGGCCTCTGTCAATTAAAGTTGGTCATAATAGTTGGAAAAATATAATGCAAATGTTGAGGCATTTAAAATAGTTTATAGATCATTTATACTGACATCACTAATGTATTAATTTTTTTTACCCTGACTAAGAAGAAAAAAAGACTGAACTTATGTCTTTAGTTTCAGTTATTTTGTGTAATGTGAAAATGTGAAAAATGTTTGTTATAATTCCCTCAACTCAAGGTCATGTATTCAAATTGCTTGTTTTATTCAACAAACAGTCCAAAACCTAAAATATTCAGTTCGCTGTCATATATGACAAAGAAAAGCATCAAGCCCTCACACTTGAAAAGCTGGTACCAGAAAATATTTTGAATTGAATTTGGTTTATAAATTAGTAGAGCGATTGATCAGTTATCAAAATAGTCACAGATCAATTTTCTGTCCCCAGTTGATTAATTAATTCATTGACTTATTGTTGCAGGTCTGTACTTACAGTCTGCAAAAGGATCCAAACATTGCTCTCCTTCCTTGCTGGCAGATCAGAACTCAATCCAGTGCTGTACATCTGGTGACCAACTGTCCAGCAGCAGCCAACCTTCATCAACGTTTGCACAGGCCCACGGAGGCTGTACTTTAAAAACTATGCATAGTGCAGGAACATAGCACCAAAATCCTCGCCCAGATTCTGTGGCATTTATAGATCTGTGAGATTCAATGCCTTTCAGGAATTACTTTGATGCAGTTAATATAGGGCTGGGCAACATTATATATTAGCTTCTGTCATCTCTCTATATTAAAGTTTTACAATGAAATTGTCATATTGATATGTTAAGGTTCATATTTATATTTAAAAGAATGATAAGTAAAATGAAGAAGAACTGTGTCACAGCATTAAATCATACATAAGTATTTCTACATGAACATTTGAACCTTTAAAGATAATGTTGTTTTAATTATTAATGAAGCAATTTTGTCTATATTGCCTACTTTTATTAACAGTCTATTCTTATTATATTTTTATTCAGTAAATGTATGTTTTTAATAATGATTTTAAACAACCTGCAACTAAAAATATATTTCTGTGGTTATCATGATCTCCCAGAGATGACTAGTTATATGAATATAAAATATGAAATACACATTTACAAATGACCAAATACCAAGAGGATAAGACATTTCCATTTGGAGCTGGGATTATCAGAATCAGAATCAACTTTATTGACCAAGTATGTGTACACATACAATGAATTTGACTCAGTTTTTCATTGCTCTCAATGTACTTACACAGAAATAGACATAACAGCAAAGAACAATGACAACAAAGCTGAACAAATGAAGGTAAAAATAATAGACTATTATGTACACAAGTATGTAAAGAAATGGGTGTATATAAAATATTTATAAAAAGCACATATGACCAACAACACAAATAAAGTGTCTATATACAAGTCAAGTATTTTTGTAAGTTAAAAGTAACAAGTAGTTATACAAGTACTGGATGATTTTGTACAGTACATAGTGCTGTTACATGCACATCTTCAGGACCAATCAAATATTTAATAAAATAACATGAATCAAATATTACATTTAATATGATCTTATCCTCCCATATCTAATTTTAGGTAGGATCATAGGCCCCAATCTTTATATCTGCTTATTAAGTGTACACAAAACTATAGGGTAATCTGTATAATGCTACTGTGTTGCAAATGATAATCTAATCCGTTGACTAAAAATGTGTATTAAACACAGTAAAAATGTGTCATACTCAAACCAGAACATACTGTACATACATTGTCTTCATTCGTCTCTCTAACCAGTTTGGCTACTGTCTGTCTCCCCAGTTTTCACGGATGTCACCTCACGACTGCGCAGTTTAGATTTTTGTCCTCACTCAGACTCCGTACAGTACACGCCTCTGATTGGTCAATCCGCGGCCCGTACCTAATACAATCATTTGGAGTTCATCCGTCGGGTAAGTGAAATGCTACGAAATATGTAGCTACCAATAACAATGAAATAATTCTAACTTCTCCGTGTTCAGTGCAGTCCGCTTTGAGTCGAATAAACGTATGCAATGTACTTACAAGGACAACGACCCTCGCACATCATTAAGTGTAGGCATATTCATAAAAGAGTTGGCAGTTAGCCGGTTAGCTACACGGAATAGCTAGCAGCTAACGCTACTATGGTCTACACAGTATTAAGCAATGTACTATGTTAGTGTTTGGTGAAATCAGAAACAGTACGTGCTGCTACACGCAATAAACACTGTAAAGAAAATTGTACAGTTAAATTGAACGAATGGACGCCATCGAGCACGAGTTAGTTAGCAGGAATGTTGCTATTTAGCTGGTATGGTGCTAACGTACACTGTGACCAAAGTGTTATGACCTTAAAACTGTTATGTTTGTCTTCAACCCTTTCAGATCACAGTCAAGATGAGTCTCAGAAAGCAGACCCCGAGTGACTTTCTAAAGCAGATCATTGGAAGACCTGTGGTCGTCAAATTGAACTCTGGTGTGGATTACAGAGGTAATGCAGCTGGTGTGTCCAGCTAAGCACACGGTTGCCTAATGTCATTTGAATGGTGAAGTCCTCATTAGCCAAAGCACTGACTTGTATTGTCTGCCTACAGGTGTGCTGGCCTGCCTGGATGGTTACATGAACATTGCCATAGAGCAGACTGAAGAGTATGTCAATGGGCAGCTCAAGAACAAGTATGGAGATGCGTTTCTGAGAGGAAACAATGGTAAGATTCTCAGGACTTGTGGGCAGTGCATGGTTCTTGTCAAAAGTTTATTTTACAAGGTTACTTGGAGTACTCAGGTCATTGAGAAAAAGTATCCCACTAGTAGAGCCTTTGGGACATGCTTTCTCTTTGTAGTTTGTAGACACAGACGTCCAATTTAGTTAAAATACAACATAGAGGTTATTATTTTTATTTATTATTGATTAAGTTGTCTGCGAGAGAACAGAAAAGAAGCCATGTTAGAAACAATATTATGTAGGTTTGCAGAGACAGAAAATGATATTTTTAAATTGACAGTTATGTTAATTACTTGGTCTTGGTCTTACTGGGTTTTACTTAGTTTACAAGGTTATACCAAATAAAGAGCACTTATTATTTGGGCACTTTTATTCTATTACAAACTGCTCAAAAGAGTTGATTATGGTGACTTACCTCTTTTTAAGTCCTGGTTTACACATAACATTTCTAACATAGGCCTTTTTAAAAACACATATTTTTAATTTGTCAGCAATTAAACCACAGCGTGAAATTGAAATAGCTAAGTTCATTTAAGTTGAGCGATATCTCGGGAAGTGTTGGATAGAAATTAAATGCTTCAATTGGTGACAGTTAACTAAACAGTTCAAGGGACAACATAACTCTCTGCTGTTCAACAAACAAAATATTGTTAATAAAATGGTTAAATCAACCATCAGAAATACAGCAACATTGTATTCTGGGTAATTTTTGTTTTTAAAATGTTTCTGTTTACTGACCCCGTTCGCATATTTCTGAACTATCCCTTTTTAAATCTATGAAACAGGCTTTGCTGTGGAATATTGATTATGTGGGAAGTTTAAAGCAACTTATGTCTGCTGTTAATCTTTTGATGAATAAATGATTGTAGTCAATGTGTTTCATAAGTACTGTATTCACCATAACAGTCTGAACGTTTGCTTGAAGAATCTTTTTTTTTTGTTGTTTTTTTTACTTCAGTCCATAACTTCATCCCTCTGTCTAGATTTTCCTTACACCAGCCGTGCATTACATTTACTGTGTGATTCCCTCTTGTATGTGAGTCATGCTGACCAGTGGAGTTCTCAGTGTGATCATATGGCCAACAGCCAAAGATTGGGCTATTTTAGTCAAAACAGAGCAGGTTGATAAAAGTAGATTTACGTAAAAGCAACCCTTTGTTTACCGTACTGTTTTTTTTTAATACAGTTTGCAGCCATACACCTCTACCCTGAATGGCCTGTGCAAAATAATTCTACAATTTATTTCTAGGATGAGAAATGTGACTTTGTTCACAATGAGATCTGCTTCAGTGGGTCAGTGTTTCCCACAGAGAATTTATTTGTGGTCTACCGTGGGAAGTGAAGTGAAGGGTGGGGTGACTGAAAACGGCATCAAGAGTCAGCTGTAAAGAACATTGTATTTACAAGCCAACTATCAGTATGAATGCACCATTGCAGCATACTTTTTTGCTGGGGTCAACTATATTTGGTTGGGCCACCCAAAAAAAACAAAGTATATATGTATGACAACACACAAGGAGAAAGTGGAAAAGATAAAAGCTGATTAGTCACCACAACTCATTAATGTTGTCTAATCAGTTTGTATCTTTTTCCTGCTCGTTTCCACATACTCATCACTTGACACCAATCCTTTATCTCTGGAAAGCTGAGACGATTTCATTTGATGCATGATCACATCAAATGACCACAAAACATTAATTTCAGATTGGTCTCAAACGTGTCTTTGTGTTGCTCAGTGAAAGTACAGACTTAATGTTTCTTCTTCTTTATCTCCCTCTTCCCCTCTCTCCACAGTCCTGTACATCAGCACCCAGAAGAGGAAAGTGTAGTGAAGATCGTGTTTTCATTTTTATTTTCCAGTGTTTGGTGTGTCAGTGTTCAGCTGCCCTATGTTTTTGGTTCTGTAAAGCCTGAAGTCATGAAGAATGTTTGTTTTTGTAAAAGTGGAATACGTTAATAAATCCTTGATTTATGTCTGATTTGGTGAATATTATTTACACATTTTGGAAACAATAGAAATTCAGTTTCTTTTTTCTGTTCTCAATTGTTCTTTGTAAAAATGTAAATGTAGGGTTTAAAGTATCATTACAACAGGTCTAATTTTGAAAAATCATACTTGTGGGGCGTTGTAGTTCATATTGTTATATCTTGTGATTTAATTCTTGACTATATCATGCTTCTCCACTGCCAGTGGGATTGTAGCAGCGGAATAAAGATTGGTGTTTTTTGGCTAGATCATTCACTCAAAGTTAATCCCTGGAGCAAACAAAGAGCCAGCAAATCTACAACTGTTTTACCACAAGGCTTCAAAAGGATTAGAACATAATTTTGTAATTTGTCAGTACTAATGTGCTAATTTGTAATTGATCTTGATACGACTTGCCTGCAGAAACCCATTACTAAATTGCCTATGTAAAAATGTACTCAACATCCTGCGTTTACTTTATAATACAAGTAATATACGGTTTGTTTAATTCAAAATAAAACTTAAAGTAATGTTTCACATTAAAAAGAAACAGGATTTCTACTTGAAAGCTCAGGTTTTTAAAATCCTCATTTAGCTTTTTTCTTTGGCTGGCTTGTTTTCAAATTGGACATGAGTTATGTTACTGAAAGTATTCCTACAGCTTTATATGATGACTCCACTTTGTACTGATGGAGTGTTTTTCATTAATCAAGTCATGTACCTGCATCTGAACTTTGCTGGTATCCAGTAGAGTAAATCATAAAGCACAAGACTGCATAATGGAGTAGTCATGCATACAAAAGTGAACTTGTTTTAATGCATTATTATGGAACAATTCAATGTGTAACTGCAAGAAATGTTTCACTTACTGGCCATGTACATATCCATTACTGAATAAGAGAAAAAGAGTGTGACTGCAGGACTGGTCCATAAATGGTGCCCCCTGCAGGCTATATCAGGCTGCTTTAACATGTAAACAGGTCTGTCAGTTCAACTCCCACTGCCCTCTACAGCAGACTTCTGTTTTAGTGCTTTTAAATGTCTCCGAACATGCAGCTTACCTTTTGTCATCTGTGACTGTACATACACACTCTTTTGTTCATAGGTCTGGTTTGGATTGGCTCTGCAGTCTACATTGACATTACCCTGTGAAAATGAAGGCAGCAGCATATGCAAGGAATCGGAAGTTTATTCCATTTCAGTGTGGCCTGTGGTAATTTAGCAAATGAGTTCAAAAGTGGCATCACCTCATTACGCTAAGATAAGAACGCTATAAATATATGATTCATTAGGCTCTTAATGAGAATGCTGTAGTGTGGAGGCAGTGAGGGGAATTCTTTTCCTTCCAAGGGTGGATTTTTGAGAGCCTTGTTTTCCAACCTGTACATGCGCACTCTGGCCCCTGGAAGGAGACAAAAGGCTGCCAAGGTCAGGCCCGACTTGAGAATGAAGGACGCGTTATTGATCAAACTCCGCCGAGCTGCAGCTGTGGAGAGGGAATGTTGGGGGGGATTGAGCTGCAACACAGGCACACACACACACACACACACACACACACACACACACAGGCAGACATAGGCACTGAGTGATGTGTACACAGAAAGGCACTGTACACAGTGCAACACACAAAGAATCATTATGACACCTAGTGAGGGTTAGTACAGGCAAATATTTACCTACTGGAATCATAACTGAGCCGCTGGCTGTGTGGCCTCGTAGGGAACCCAATTAATACCATTCACACAAATGACCTAGTGGCAGATATCATGCTATTGAACCAAGCGCTTTAAAAAAAACCCACTGAACTGATGCAGTCACTTTTTCATTCCCTGTCCGTGTCAACATCTGAGTATTGATTTTAGCCTCACAACCTCTTTTCAAACCCACATTTTCTCTTGGATCATTGCAATAATGTGCATGATGAATGTGAAATGTTTTTTATTTCATGTAGTTTGTTTCAAGATGCCTTTTTCCTCTTGTTTGGCGTAGTTTGTTTAGGGCACTGGTACCCCCCACACGCCACCACCCCCACCCCAGCGAAGCAGACTGGCTCAGGGGCTGGCGGAGGATGCTGCAGTGGCTCAGCGTTGACGTATGGAGGTGAGTGATGGAGGGGAGAGGACAAAGGATAGAACAGGTGACAGTCTTGTTATGTAGCAGAAAAGGAACGGGGAGACTCAAGTCTTACAGCACCACCAGCTGCCAGAGCTACAAAACTACAGTAGAGTCACGGGAGGGAAAATGGAGTATGACTTTGACCCTGACTGATCACTGCAGCATGACTGTCTAGCCTTTTCACAAGGGATCAAAGAATGACAAGGACAACCTGAAAATCTGTTATTTTAAATGTTTGCCTGTACCATGTTCTCATTTGGACAAGGACAAATTTCTGTCTTCTTCTATGCAAATCTATTCAGGGTGGATCTTTTTCACATAAATGGCTTTACCAGGGTTGTTGCCAGAGTCTACCGCACATTGGGAACATTCAAGCATTTTTTTTCATCTTGTTGCACACATTCAGCAATATCAAGGTGAATCTCCACACAGTAAACACATGTATCGTGTGTGCATAGGCAAAATAATATGGTGAATGTACAGAGGTAGACAAAATATCAGAAACACCTTAAATGCAGCACAAAATCACCGCAAATGACTGCCTCATAACTTATCATTCAGCTTAAGAAACACCTCAGGTAAAATAAACACAATAAGTCAATCTTATTAAATACAAGCATCATACTAACATTGTATCCACTGCCTGTATGTGTAGATGTAAGCAACAATTAGTTTTTGCATGTGTAGAGACCTCCCTCCTCACAGTGTATTGGGATCTGCGCTGTCCTGTGTGAACTTGACCTGCTTTAACTTCTGCCTGACAGCCTGTCGTGTGTTTAGGATGTAAATGATGGCGGTGACGTCCCACACTGTTTCTCTGCTCTCACATTCCACAGGCTGGGTCAGAGGTCCTGTTAGGTTACTACAGAATAAACAAACACCTTAAAAACAGTGAAACAATAGCAGGCTATTGTTAAAAACAGCTGCTACTGATTAATAAACTGAACACTCCTTGTTTGTCTATTAATCCAGTAATCAGTTATGGCTATTCCTCTCAAAATATGTCAGGGTGAAGAGTGTGTTACTGTGCATTAGTGGTGTTTTGATCAGACGGTTCCCTGCTCCACTTCCCTGTCTTTCAGTAACCTAAATCCAAGTTCAACTTTGATGGTTGTTTTGATCCTAATTGAGTGCGAGGGCCTGTGCCGCTCAGCAACCCCTAGGCTCTTTATTTAGCCCTGAGGACAGTCAACCTTGGCCAGAAATGTGACCCTTGACCTTCTTATCTGGAAAAAGCTATTCCCAGCATAGACGGGGGGCTTCCGTGATTTATCTTGGCCCCAAATGGCAGCGTGATGCAGATGGTAAGGTTAGACGAGCATAACTAGGTACCCTTCAGGAGGCCAGAGAGCAGTACTGTTGCACTCACAGAGCGTTCATGTGTTGCGCATGGTCCAAACGCTATCAACAGCAACAGACTTACAGACAACAGCCAAGAAAAGTCTTACATAGCACAGTAACATGGTCCATGTGAGTCCTTGAACCTTGACCCCTAAAGGGTTCTCCAGCTGTCCCACAACAGCAGGGTCTATTTTGGAAACACACTTGCTTCAAATCTGTAAGTAGATGATGAACCATATTGTATTATTGACCATGACCTGACCCACTTACACCACAATAAGGTGGATAGATGTGTATACAAAGCACATCACAATTCTCAACAAATGTTGTTCTGTTGATTGTATGTTCTGTGTTACATGTGTATCCTAATTCACTTTTTCACACCTGTTACAACAAAAAGAAGTGTGGCTTCAGGGTTAGGGTAAAGTGTGGCATGCTCTGTATCCCAAAATGTAAAACAACCAACCAGAAAGATTTATTTCTGAATGGGTATTGAGGATTACTTCCTTTATATATTAGATTTTTGAAAGAGGCCATCTTACACAGCTATAGGCTTGAGACTTGGACTCAAGTCATATTTAAGTCACAAAACGTAGGACTTGAAACTGGACTTGGACTTGTCTGCAAGTCTCCATCTGCTGATGAGGATCATGCAATATGTCTGAAAGCTACTAAATGGACCTTGAGGTGAGATGGTTTTGTCAACTGCTGGTCCCAGGGTTCAAAATAAACGTTGAAAGTTTTTAGTGAACATGGACCGTGTAAGAAAGAAATGGCAGTGTATGTAAACAACTTACATATTAAATTATTTGGCCTATTCATTGAAAGGACTATGTCTCAACTTTGTAAAAAAAAACATGCTTAACACTGCTCTAAAAGCCCAATGCTTAAATGCTGTATCATTTCACTCGTCAGCATTCAGAGATCTGAAAGACTCCCAATTAAATAAACACAATTTTCTTTGACAAAATTTAAAACTTGACTTGGACCCCAAAGACCTAAAAATATTATGCCTCTTGTTTGGGGAATATAATATTTATGTAAAAATGTTCAATTAACATTTTTCTTAACCTGAAAGACAAATGTAATAATTCTCCTTTCATTTTCTTCTTTGATACAGAAATTTACTTTTGGTTTTATTCCAGGTTATTCCCAAACAAATCATCTACCATCAAAATCTACAGTTAACAAATATTTGGTAGCATATAATTTAAGGTTGCAGAAGCGTATTGAATGGCTGTTGTGGGGACATATCTAATGAAATAGTGTATTTAAGAATGAGGTCATTGGTGCTTGTGAGTATAATTAGTAAATATGAAGTAAACAGCCCGTGTCAAAGAGCCATTTTCAATCGCCTTTTTGCTTCAGAATGGCTATTGCTTGTCCTGTTTGTCAGCCAAGTCTCACTACTATGCACATGAGATTTGCATGAAATACAAACTAACCCTATACTCAGGCAATTAGCCTCCATTACACTGGCGTTCCAATTGCCAATTTGGCTGCCATGCAAGGTAATCCGGAGCATTGCTGGCAAGCACCCAAAATGATAATAATGGTATTGCAAGAGCCTTTTGTTGTTGTTTCCTCTCAGACTAACGGCCACAGGCGGCTGGTGTCTCACTGGATGAAATGTGGAGGAAGTGGAAATGTTTGCACGGCAGTCAGGAGTCAAGACATGAACCTTTGACCTCAAATAGTCCAAAGGCTTTCAGGCTGAAGTGGTTTGGGATTTGGTCCACTGAGTAAATCAGGGTTGGCCTTATTCTGTAATTGTGTTTTTGGTCTTGTTCTGACTCTAAAGAATTAAGCAATAAAGGCTCAAGGATCAAATGAGTATGTTAAAAGTACACTCGTAGTGACAGACCCACAGATAATTATCATGCAATTGTGCATTTTTCTTCAGCTCTATGGAGAGTTTTAGCATGTTTCAGCTCATTGTTTTGGGGCCCCCAAACTTTGCTGTTTTGATTCACTCTCACTGCTCTCATCAGTGTTGCTTCCAGGTAAAAACCTACTGTACGCTTCCAGCCCCGCACCAAACAGCACACAGAGTAAACAGCGACTAGCTGGTGAACAGAGTGGACCATTTACCAACGAAAATGGCAGATATCAGAAGTTGGTTAAGAAAAAACATAACTAAGAAGGGAGTGAATGTTGGACATAAATGCAAATGTTGCTCTATTCATACTGGATCTATAAATAAGGGGCTGTAAACATTTAGCTATATAAACTTGAAAGGTGATAACGTCCCAGTTTTGTGTTTGAAGCCTCTCCCTGCCGCTGAAGTGACCAATCAGTCAGTTAATACAGGTTTAAAGGATATCTTGGATCTTATTTTGTAGTTTTGGCCATCAATGCTATTGGTTACCTATTGGAAACACTGTGTTCCCCCAAGTTAATTGCTGTAATCTGGGAACATAATGACATTGCTAAAGAGAAGTTATCCAAACGTTTTTGCAAAGAGAAAACAAAGGTGAAAGGTTAATTATCACCTAAACTGTCTGTTGTAAACATCCATTTCGGTTTACAGACCAACTTGGTTTAACAATGACCTATTGTACTGGCCGAAGTTGTGCTCACTGTGTTCCGTGCAATGAGGAATTCATTTTGCGCTTCATTTTGGGTTAAACTATTAAATGTGGTTAAAATCAGCTTGTAGCCCTGTCAGGCTTTGTTGCAGTGATACTTGAGCCTGTAAGTGCAATGTTATTATAACAGATTGAATGGTTCAAACTCTGAAAATAAGACCCAAGTCGTTAGAAACTGGAATTGTCCTTTAATGGTACCTTTTTTGTCAGCTAACAATGTAACCCTATTATATTATTATATCCTTAATAATAATACCATAATTAACCACTTTATTCTTCCTATGTAGTAGCATTTTGCTCTCAGTTGCTTTGAACGCTGTTGGGATGGTTGACTGTGCGTGCCACACTGGAATGCCTTTGTACAGTGTGTGTGTGTTTGTTTCCCTTTGTGTGTCCACAGTTATGGATAGAAGCTCAGTGGTTTGACTCGCTGCACTCAGAGTGCCTGTGATATTGCTCAAGGGTAAAGCCAGACAGAAGAGTTATGACTTCAGTCCATCTCAGGCCATCAGGGAGGTCATAAGGAGGCTACAGTCACACAGCATCAACCACACACACACATTTAACTAACACTCTGGAACACACACTAAGCAACACAATCTATCACAAACACACACCTGCACGGACGCACATACTTTGTGATACTGGACTTGGGCCAATATCAGAGTCAGGGCACTGTCATAAACACAATTACAGCCTTTCAGTCTTGGGGCTAGGTTGCTCTACTGTCTGTTTGTGTGTGTGTGTGTGTGTGTGTGTGTGTGTCTGTGTGTGTGTGTGTGTGAGAGAGAGAGAGAGAGAGAGAGAGAGGGAGAATGTATGTACGTCACAACATATTACGAGGCAGACAGAAGGATAGCACCTTTCACATGAAGATATGATTTCCCGCACAGCGCGGCACAGGAACACGAGGTCATTAAATTCAATGTGACACTCCCCAGGTTAGCCACTGATGCTTTTTACGTGGCAGAGTCACTTTGAGAGTGTTTAACGACCATCATGGAAAGTGGAGAGGGGATGCAAACACACACACACACACACACACACACACACACACACACCTCCAGCAGAAGGTGCTGGCAGGGCTGGAGGAGCAGCTTTTATATGGAAAGATCTGGGAGAGGAGACATCTGATGGACTTTTTAAATTCCAAAAATGAACGGGCACTGCCTTTAACTGTGCATACAAACTGCATCTTTTATTTTTTCTTATTGTTATTTTTGATGTAATATCCTCCTTAAGAAAAGCTTCAAGGGTAACCTTCAGTTAAATGTGCAAGGTGAAGTTTAGAATATTTGCATCTTATCTGGGCTGTCACCAGTCCCTTGGCTTGTGACATGTGTTTTTTACAGTTTCAAGACATATCTAAGCCCCTTGTGCCCTCTTGTGGCAGACCGCGGTGGTGATTTCACTCACTGCCAGCCACTCAGCCCTCTTGTTCCTTATTTTAATTGACCTGGATTTGTTCCTTTGCTTTGCTGTAATGAAAAAGCGAGAGGTGCCTCGAGACTGAAAATCCTGTCAGCTTCGCCCTGCAGCAATTCCCACACCCCAAAACTGGGTCCCCTTTACAAGATCTACTGTTTGAAGCTGAGCAGAAATAAAAAATTTAAAAGACCTGGGTGCTTCAATGCCTTGCGATGAATAATTAAGAAATATGCATTTCCAGATAATGGAGAAGGGAATTTTAATACATTTGGATGTAAATTCATTGAAGAAACACTTTGGCATATATTTGTGTGGGGCTTGTACATGAGTTTGTCTTGTATCCTTATTTCTCTGTGTAAAGAGATGGTGAAATATTCATCCAGGGTTTCACACTGAGTTTCCCTTAATGTTAAACATAGAGAATGAGCAGGATCACTTTTTAAAAAAACAGAAACTTGTACAAATGGGACATGTGCTCATTTGGGTCCTGCACTAAAGCAGAATATGAACACAGATACCACCACCAGTCTGATACATACACATATTAATGCTGTCTGTGTCGGCTTCTCAATGTGCAGCTGACAGGCTCATATTATCGATACAAGGTAATCAATATTCTACATCATGAACAAGGTCATTCAACACGTTGGATTAAACATCAAAAAGACATTAAATTAGTTTCAGAAAGAGATAAAAATCAAACTTTGTAATTAATAGATTATATAGTGATTTATTAGATACAGAGTCCTTCTATGAATATATAAAATACTACATAAATATACAACATACTGCATATATATGTGGTTAAAAACAATCATCACTGCTGTAAAAAGATAATGGAGCTTCCATTTGTTTTAATGACTGAACTATTGCTGCTTGATTAAAATAAAGTCAGTTTCTCTCCAGTTACCTTGTAAAAAATTGTAGCTCTAAAATGCATAACTCATAACAATTCAGTCATACCTGTCACCACCTCCATCTGACAGTGTTACACCAGACCACATAAAAAGCATATTTGAGGATTAATTCTCCCTTGTTGCTCCTTGGGCTATTTCCCCCCCTTCCTGTTGTCATCACAAAGACTAGCTTACAACTCCCTGTACAGTTATGAATCATAGACCACGAGCCTGTTTGATTTTACACTTGATGACTCATCAGATATTTAACTCTTTCACATTAAAGCCTTGTGACAATTTTATAGCCTCCATACTGAAAGAACAGTGGATACGTTGCAATGTTAGAAGAGAAACCTCTCTGTCTTTATAACTCATCTACTGTGATGGCAGAGCTGAATTGAATCATCTTTGCTCAGGGCTGCTAGCAAAAAGCCTGGCAAGGCTGGGGCTGAGGTGTGTGTGTGTGTGTGTTATTTGTTGTGTGTTTGAATGAAAGTTCGTCCTAATTAAGTATCAGCAGCTTCTTGGACCAGGGGGAGGCAAGACTTCACAGCCATTAAATCAGGACAATGCTTTTTGTGTCACTGGTGCTGGCATAGGTTGCCCTGCTTCCCCTCCTTCTCCTTGCATCTCTTCTCTCTCCTTACCCTCCCACCTCCTCACCCTCCGTCAGTCTCACAGCTGCCATGTAGCCTAGGGCTCCAAAAATAAATGATGGCTTCTCAAGAGCATGGTCAAGGCCAGGCAAGTTGGCAGGGCTAGAGCTCATTTGAGAGCTGAAGCAGTGACTTCTCACCAGCATGCCCTCTACTGGTGGATTGTGTTAACTACAACTACACTTCAGGACGCAAACGGGTTAGACAAAATAACAAAAGTACTGTTGCAATAAAATCCGGTCCAATAAAACACCCCAAACCTTTATAGATGGATCAAAGCTTCTCTAATACAGTGTCAAAATGTTAAATTTTTTTGTTAAAATGATATTAGTCACTTCATAGCCCCAGACTGTATATCAAAAGGGTTCTTCAGTAACCTTATTTAATTTGGATCATTTTGTTTGCGTGTGTATTTATGTGTGTATGCAGGTTGGTATATGTCATACATAATGTAACATGTATGTTTATATGAAACGTTTTTTGTCTCTCACATTTCTATATGACTTTGTTGTGTGTCATTTTTATTTTTTCCTTGTGTAGCACTTTGTAATCTTATTTACAATTTGTAATCAGTTTTCTTTTCTATATAAATAAACAAAAAAACATGAACTCAAAAAGCTTCTCTATGAAGGCTAGTGTACTGGATTCCATTGCTGTTAGTTGCAACCCTACTTCATACAATCACTGTTTCATTTCCACACTTAACCAGCACTGTTATTTGAAATCAATTAAACCACTGAAATGACTGGGGACATAAAACAAGGTCGAGAAAATGACAGAAACACGTAAATATATAATAAAAGTCAACAACACCACAAGCTCAAAAGTAGCTACAATCGAGTTGAATTAAAACTGAAGTCTTCGACACAGTCTCAGTAAAATAGCTCAGCTCTAAGCTCATTCTTATTGCATGGTTGTTGTCTGACATCGCATTATATTGTACAGGTGTTCATATTATTCTGTCCACACACCGCAAGGTTATTCATATTTGTCAATATAATACTGTGGCTAACACAAGATGACATGCAGATGAATGCAAACATGAAAATAAAATATACAACAGAGAAACAACATCATTCTTGTGTCAGAAGAAGGAAGGACCCACAAAAACCGATTATGCGGAATCACACACACATACACACAGACACACACAAACGCAGCCTCATCTGCTCTCCATCAAACCTCAGCACACTGTGGTGGCTCTGTGCTGTAGAGTGGATGAAGTGGCTTAGAGGCAAGTCCTTTGGTCTGGTATTAATTTTACATACTCTAAGGAGGCCATATATATCTTTTATCCATTTAATTAGTTCTGCTGTCTCTAAGTTGGTCAGATCTATTTTACCCTCGACGATATACGCTGGTCCATTCAGTCATGGAATTCATCAAATATATGCATTGCATCTCTGAGGAGTATTCAGGCTTTAATACATATTCAATGTCTGAGTTATTGTTGTTAAAGGCAGACACACTGAATTGAACTTCAGAGAATTGAAAGCAATTTAAGTCACATTTCTGTACAGCCCATTATTGATTTTGGCATCAAACATTATGAATAATGGCTTAGTCTACTTAAAACACAAAAAAATGTTCATAGACACAGACCAGTGCTAAGAGCCTAAGGGGTTTTATCTTGAATACTTTCTACAAAACAATTCAGGACATGTGTTGCTTGTGAAATGCAATCAAAACATCTCATTAGATGATTTATTCATTTAAACAAAATTTATACAAGTTTTATAGATGTTTTCCTTTCACTGTTTTTGTATGATGCCTCTATAAATGGGAGAGCGGTGCACCAGTGGGTGGACTGCGTGTCCACTAGGGGTCAGGATGACACAAAATATTCAGTACCTGCTGTGTGTGGTGAAGTAACTCCACAAATGCTGGGATGTTTGAACACTGTGAAACAATGTAAGGCCAGATTACTATAGAAAAACATCCCCATTAATAATTAGAAAAAGTGTTCATTTTGATTAAAAACATTTCATTAGAATAAAAAAACAATGCATATTATGATGAAACTATTAAAAATGTTGATGAATGAATGAAATATTTTGTAGCAATTAATGTTACATAAAAATAAACTCTTTAATGAAGACATATCTGATGTCAATAGGTATCTTTATGTTTAACATAAATATATTCAAGTAAAATCCTTGTAATAATTTAAAAGCAGATCAGATCTTATGTACAGTGTGCATTCAGCTAAATAACTGTTTCATTAGCTTTCGTATCAGAAATGACCTTAAGACGTATCTTATATTGTGTCTTATATTGCCCAGTATTATATACTGTATTCAAACATTGTTGTACAAATATATTCCAAAATCTCAGTGTTACTAATAAAACCTGAAGGTGAAACTTACAGATGAAGCTGAAATAAGCTGAAACTGATACCTGCTTAATCAAATAATAGAACCATTACAGTAGAACATAATTTGTTTCTATTATTTAAAACTTTGCTTGATTTCTAACATTAAATTCACAGTTAGAATTTAAACTAAACCTGGTCCTGACAGTACTGCGATTCAAGGTGTAATTAACTTTAAAAAATATATATCTGTCATGTAAAATATACCTGTTTCTGTAAATATAATTTTTATCCCAAATCTAAAATATGTGTACATCAAATCAACAATGGTCTGTTACTGGAACATCCCTGCAACATTATAGAACTGTCTCCTTAAATTTTCCTCCAATTTGCAGTTTTCTAATTGTGCCAATCTTTCTGTTACATTCTGTCCAACACTACTGAGTCAAATGTGATGTTTGAGTCTTGACACGAGTATTTAAAATGCTCTTATGTTTCAGACAATAGATAAAAAGAATTTGTAAGCTTTTAATCTGTGACTGAAAAAAACCCATATTAAATGCGCTGGAGAAACTTCAGTACAGTGGTGCAGTTCAGAGTTAAAGTGCAATGAGGCTAAGTGAACACTCAGTATTAATAATGCTATCATACATTATTTCTATTTATTTATCTTTTTTATCAAATGTTTTATCGAGTTGATGTTGATCCATCCAATTTGGTCCATCATTTTATCATTGATCCATCCAAACATTTCTACAGGTTAAACTAGCATGCTAATCAAAGAATCAAAAGACAGAACAGGATCAAAATATTAGGTGTATGAAGAAAAAGAACAAGCAAACCAGAAGTTCATTAGAAGTGGAAGCGATTAAGTTTGGTTTTATGACGGTGAGAAAGTTCCAGTCAAAAGAAAATTGCAGGAATTTCTAGCGTGTTCCACTTTTTTACACTCTCACGTGTCTGCAAACAAGAATATGTGTCTGTGTGAGTTTGAAGTGTTTCCTGTATGTGTGTCGAAAGATGTGTTGTGTATTGCAGGGTGCTTATACGCTACAGAGTGGGAGCAGCTCCAACATGGTGGAGTCTTTAACAAGCTGTCAGGGGCCATAACATTGTTCTCCTGCAACAGTTAACGCAGCACACCGGGCAGCTCCAGATAGTGACACACTCAGAGCACCTTTTCAGGCCACAAACACACACACACACACACACGGTACACACACATAAACCTGTGTCTGTGCAGACTCCCGCTCGCATTTTCACTTCTGGCCCCATACACACACCAATGCAGCTAATAGGCGTCAGTGTTCTTGCCTAATGGAAGTGCAGAGGGAGTTCTGCTGTTGAGGTAGATAGGGCCCTCTGGGCAAAAACACATTAACCTATTTGGAGGGTGTGAATTCGAGATGGTGTTATTAGCAGAGAGTCTGAGCACCTTGAGCTGAGGTGCTCTAATACTCAGTGTGAGTTTGTGTTTGTATGTCAGAGAGGGAGAAAGGCGGTGAGAGTAGAAGAGAAAACTCTTGTTTCAGTTGAATGTTTCAGACCGGAGTGAAGGTCTTTGCACAATCCATCTCTGCAGTGTGAAACAGCAGGGCAGAGGAAAAGCTGGACCTCCTTCATTGAGAGTTTTATAAGCCCTTTGGCATCTACACAACAAATCAATGCAGCGCTGGAGTTGTGCACTGAAAATCTGGTGAGCAAAAAAACTGAAAAGGACCAGAAAAATGGACGAAATAAAAAAAGTTTGCTTGACGACAGCTGATGTTGTCATGTTTATTACAAAAGTAATAAAAATGACTTTGTCATCCTCACTGCCACAGCTACACACTCAATTTTGCACTAAATGCTTTAGAAAAAAAGGGGCAATTACGCTTATGATATCCACCAATTATATCCAATTAGCCAATTAAGGCTAATTACAGTTTTAGCTTTGGCACAAGGGTTTTCATAATTAACCATTTATCATATCTCCACCCTCTTCCTCTCCAGAAGACACCCAGGCAGCAGAGCAGAGGAGGCTGCCTCCTGCTCCATCAGACTCCCAAGTCCACCTTCCCCCAGAGGAGTAAAAGCTGTAACTGGGCCCCGGCTTGCATCACACTCTCCTGATTACATTGTTAGGGTTGTAAATACATTTTTATTTGACCTCTTTTAACAGGATGTGTTAATTAAATATCACAAAATATGTATTTTATACACACTGGCAGCCTGGCTATAAAATATACAGTGTGAATCTGACCATACATACATCATCGCCTGCACTGTATGAATTCATTGAGGTGACCACAGGGTCAGCAGGGCTTCTAACCTGTCCTGTTCTTCTCTGCCACACACAACACTATAACCCCTATTGTACGACTGCATTATCTACTTTTACTTAGATTCTCCAGTTTCACAGTGTAAGTGAATTTCGTTGAGTTGTGCATTATTAAAGGGCAGAAATTATTTATCTAATATTCATTATTTATATTTATACAAGGAGGTTGTCCGCAGGGAGCAGGTCTCATTTTCAGCCTCATATTTTGTAAACAGGCAGTCACAGAAGCGACAGTTCCTCTGATTTAAAGAGACAGGCCTGCTTATGGAGAATGATGGCTTCCTTGAATTCAAATGGAAAGGTGATCAATTTTTAATATTTTCTTCATGCAGCATTTGCATTGACTCATTCTCAGATTCTGCCGCTGCTCTGCCTTTCAAATGGACAATGAGGGCAGACAGGTGAGTCTGAAGTGGAAGAAGGAAAGAGGAAAAGCCCTCGGTGCTGCAGCCACCTGAAAACTGGACAACATCAGCTCGAGCGGAAAAAGGATTTATTCAGCCTTTGCTTTGGAAAATCCATTTTTTTTACTGGAAAGCATTATTGATAAGTGCAATTAATTCATCCTGATGACAAACAGAATAAATTATTCAGAGTCATGGTTTCCTTACTTTTGAGTCAAGTTTGTGGAAAGGCAAAGGCCACTTTCAGAAGCTCACAAAGTGTCCACAAAAATCCAAAAACCAACAGACTCAGCCACAAACTCAAATTCTGGTAAAGTAAAGTTCTCTACTGAGAACTCGCTGGAGGCCTGCGCATTAAAAAAGCAGCGTTCAGTTGGTCGGGATTGTAACATTCAGTATGCATCTTTCCATGTTAACACCACAGAGCAGACAGATAGAAGGAATGGCAGGGCTAGACAACCAAGTGTGTGTTT
Organism: Nannoperca obscura; assembly: GCA_036024295.1. NCBI lineage: Eukaryota > Metazoa > Chordata > Actinopteri > Centrarchiformes > Percichthyidae > Nannoperca > Nannoperca obscura. Next base: position 6,136 of record JAVQJL010016709.1, on the reverse strand, counting down.
GTTAGCTGGAGTGTGTGCCCGCACCTCCACACCCGCCGTGTCTGAGTAGCTTTAAGTACGAACAAAATCGCTTTTCAAAGGGAATAATGTAGAACAACATCATGTCAACTTTAGGATATATTTATATATTTCCTTGGGCCGGCATTAATTTTAAAGCAGCATTTTAAAGTTGAGGAAAAGGGAATGCTGCGCTCAAACCGAGACGAAACATGAGACACGGGGAGCAGTTATGCAAATGAATGAAATAAATGTCAAAATGGCAGTGAAGAATTGATGAGGACAGAGAGCGCTTGTCTTGGTTGCGAGGGAAGTGGATGACTGAGAGGACAAGTGACGTTCATTTTCAAAGGAAAGTTTCACGCCGCTATCATGGCAGCCATTGTGACTTGCGGATAAATTTTAATGCGCCACTCTGACGATTCTGTGTCACTCTCCCTCATCCTTTTTCTTTCTTTTTTTTTTGTGAGTACCCATTGCTATCTCCTCTCCCTTGCTGCGATGACATCCGAACAGACACATGTGCATGTGGAGCACCAGGACCCAGAAAGCCTGTGCACATGGAAAAGAAAGATGGGGGGAAAAAGTCTACATAAAAGATTCATCACAAATGTCTCTAATCCACTACTGCATTGTCAAGGAGATGTTATAAAGCACACATTGTAAATGGATTCTTCCTTCACTGACTTAAGTCATTTCTGCAGAGGGATGGGGGAGTGGAGCCAGGGCGACAGGGGGCATCCTTGTGTGGCACCAGACAAGTACATAGTGTGAGCAGATGAGCAGTGCTCTCTGGGACTGCATTACTACCTGTCCCCAGTGCCGCGCTGCCTGTGAGCCCGACTCTAATGTACAAGCCGGCCACATTCCCCTTGTCAGGGCCTTGACGTGCACGTCAAAAATTACCCAACCTAAAGTGACAGCCCCCTTTCTTCCCATCTCTCCCCTCTCTGCAGCCCGGCCCGCTCTCCAACCTGCTAGAAGAGTGCTTTGAAAGCCAAGACTGCCAATGCCACTCTACAGCGGCAGGCACTTTATTTATTCCTCACCGCAGGCAACGGGAGGTAAAACAATATGGATGGCACTGAAAGCTCATAATATTAGCTTTGGCTGTGGGCACTCGGCCATAAATATCGCACTGCCTCGCGGAGAATATGATTGGAGCCACTTGAAGTATGAAGATTTTGAGCAAAGGTCTGAAAAAAATGGGGGAGCGGGGTGTCACTACCTTTCTTTCATCTCTTATCAAATCACCCTTCAGCTCCTCCATCCTCCCAGCGCAAAGTGACATAAGTCTCTCATGCTTTTAGTGGCACTTTGAAAAATAAGACCTCAGTGAAGCAAAAATAATTACTCTTTTCAACACTTCACTTCATCTGGCGAGGCTCTTCACTCCTCTATTCCAGAGCCCCTTCAATCACCTATGATGATATTAAGTATTACTTATTTATTTTCTGTTGGAGAGGTGCAGAGGTTGAAAAAAGGGAAGAAGCGACAGGAAGGCGAACAGGGAGCCCCGTCCTGCCACACACACGCAAACACACACACACACACACACACACGCACACACATTCTGACACATTTTGTACAGCTTTGATATCTTCCTGTTTGACTTTTACATTAGTAAAAACGTGACATTTTATAATCTGATGTTTTTTTTTACTTTGTAATTTGTGTGTGTGCATGTGTGTGTGTGTGTGTGTGTCAGGAAGAGAGAGAGCGAGAGAGAAAAGGAGACATGTTTTGGTGCCTCATGTCTTTTATTAAACATTTCTCTTGAGGACAGATTACTTTTTGATTTTTAATATGGTTAAAAAGCGGCTGCTTAGAGGTGTATTGACATGTGTTTTGACACACAAACAGGCACACACACACACCCAGAGTACATCCTGCTGAGCTTCCCCTTCCCTAAAGACATGTTCATTAAGATAAGAAAACAGACTGGATCAAGAACAGGAATTTGGACACCTCAGCCTGAGCTGGAGAAAAAAGATGTTTTGCTGTTTCTCCAATCAATAATCTTTTGTTGCTTTGATCTCCCCCCTGTTCTGCTCAACATGTCCCCAGACTGACACTGTTCTTTCTCTCTCTATTACGTAAGCACAAAGAAATGGAGGATAAAAAATGGTTTCTTTTTTAACATAACAACACAGAATAAAAACTTAACTTTTCAACACTATGCAAGGAAAAACAGGGCAACAACTACTAAAAAAAGTTGCTTCAAAGATCAATGCGAGTACCACAGTGTGTCTTACACGTGTTTACAGATGACAATGATAAAAAGGACTGTAACTATGAAAATGTTTCACTGGACAGGGTTTAGAGATATGTATAGAGCACCTCAGAAAAGGCTGCCATGCAGTATTTTTTTTAAATATCTTCAGGGGAACCACAAATGTAACTTCTCTAATTTAAGGTGCAGCATCACCTTCCTCAACCGCAGAACATGTGTGCAGGAGGTAGTGGGCTTTTCCAGTTTAACAAAGTTAACTTACATGCTTGTCAAGTTGTATTTAGCTGCTGTTATTGGGTCATGCTGTCCTATGATGCCAAATATTGCAATCAGGTGACAAAGATGCATTAGCTGTCCAGAAAATATATATTAAAGTACTGAAACAAAACTCCAAAAACCACATAATAGAATACAGTGCAGAAAGACAGAACATGTGTTTTTTAGTTTTGGATTTATTCTTTTCTTTTTTGTTTTGTTAACATTATGGAAATGTGTTATGTGAATGTTGTTTATCAAATCAACTGATATGCAACAGTACATGTTTGTGAACCCTGGAGAGGACTCTGTAATTTGGTGCAAATTGCATAGAGAAAGTGAATGAAATGGTAGCATGACAAGGAGAATTCACAGCAGGTCAGCTGAACATTTTCTATGTCGCTGTAAATTACAGACAAACATACAATCACCCAAATACAGTGGATGATGTTTCCAATAATAAAATAATATATATGGGGGATTAAAGAATTTCTGTGAGTTTTAGCAGTTTCTGTCCAGTCTCTTGAAATTAGCAACCGCTTACAAACTCATTTTGAGAAAAAGTGTTACCTGTAAATGCATCGGAGGAGTTTTTAATATATTGACTGCACATTGTAAGAAAACGAGGGACATAACTGCACCTAATACTACACTCCTATACGTATTTTATATTCATTATATTGATGGAAAATTACAAGGCATCTTGAGTTCATCATTTATTTCAATACAATCTACATAATTATGACTAGATTTCACACAACGTTTATTTAGTGCAAACTTTCAAAAAGTACATGTATCATATTCATAAGCAGTAGTAGTTTGAGTTGAATGTAAAGTAGAAGCAAACCAAAGAATCAGAATCAGCCCTATTCTCTCTTCCTTTTCTCTCGAATCCACATCAGCGCACAGACAACGCTCACATCTAAGCCGGGTCACTTAGGACCGCTGCCTCATCACTTTAACTAAGTTACACAATCCTCTGCGCCACTGTCTTTTCATCCCCACTTTCCCCTCCTCTCATCTCACCCTCCTGCACTCGCATCTGTGTGCATCTGCGTCCCCAACTGCTGCGCAATTAAAGAGAGATGAGCAGTGCTGTTAGTTTATAAAAAAAGGAGTGAAAAAACATAATGTAGTTTGTGTGTCACCATCAATTTACCGCGTGCTGAAACTTTAAAAGAGCCTATGAATAATTCGAGAGGAGTGCAAAGGGGAAAAGGGGTGGTGGTGGTGGTGGGGCGGGTGGTAAAAGAAATAGATGGAATGCAGAAAAGAAGACAACAGGAGAGGGAGGGCGAAGGTAGATACAATGACATTGTTATTCATCCGACTCTTTGTCACAAGTTGAGAGTGAAAGATGCAGAACTTCAAGCATGCAGTCTCCCGTGGGTGAGATACTGCAGTTCAAACAAAGTAAACAACTGTTTTACTCTGATGCACACTTTAGTCTTGCTGGAGGGTAAGTTGCCTTCCTGCTGCAGCTGGTATTGTGGCACTCTTTGCTGGCAGGGGAGAGAGTAAAAATTGTTGCAAAGATCTCGCAGTATTCTCACCAAGTGTGGCACGCAGGAGACTCTGCCTTGTTGTTATTTACATAAAACAAGCAGGTTGGCTTTCAAGTACAGGGAGCTGCTCCAGTAGAAAAGGAACATGAATGCAGTATAACAAAGTGGAGATACTCTGTGCTCATATAGAGTAAATATTTCACTGTCAGAAATGAGGACGTACATTTGGGAAGGCGTTTGGCAAAAGTGTTCCCATTTTTTCCACCAACTTTAAGGCAGTTAAATAAGTGACCACTGGAGCTTCCAATAGTGTGGATTTTAATACCTGAGTTTCCCAGACCTTTTTTTATGTACCAAAGGAAGCAGACTTTCTCAAATGTTAAATGTTGTCTAAAACGATTGGAGGAAAATATATAATTGTGGTGGTGACTGCAGCCACTGAAATCAATGGCTGCAGTTCAAAAATGTTGGCAGAACCTGACTGAAATCAAGAACTATCTGATCAAAGATCAAGTAAACTAGAAATCTGTCCAGACATTCAATCCCAGCTCTCAATACGAGACGTATCATGCACTTCAGACACATTTCAGCTGGTACCAAAAAAGTACTGATGTTAGATACTGAGCCAAAGCAACCACTAGACAATAAATAAATCTATCAAAGGTGATTAGTTTTTATGAAAAATACAACCAAGATCTCAACAGGGGTAGAGTATGTGGCCTAGACTGTTTTAGAAAAATAAAACAAAACAGTACACACAAATATAAAAAATAATGACTATGAATAAAATGGGTGCAGAATAGAAAGATAAAATTCCCTAGGTGAGCTACAGCTGTTTAGTGAAACGATGAGGCTTTAATGTTTTACCTGGTCCAAGAGAGAATCCCCCACAAGAGCCTCAATCAAAGCTCCTGTTACAAGAAGAAGATTACACAGAAAACATGGGAGTTTGTGCAGCATGCAGGTTGTTGATCTGAGTCATACCATCAAGTCTAAAGTCTGGAGGCGTAACCACCATTTATCCCTCTCTCAAATGTGGGAATTGAGCTTTACTTAAAAAAAGAAAGAAAAGAAAATGTGCCCTCAGCCTATCTACTGTAGCAATTTTTCTTCTAACAAAAAGACACAAAGGTTGGGTTTGTGATCCGTGTAGAATAGCAAGATAAACAAGGATTAAACCTAGTTCATTTTAGAGATATACAGTAGCTGCATGTTATAATGGATGAGGGATTAAACAGATGGACGTGATGAACAGAAAGAAGATAAATAAAACTGTAACACATGAGTAGCAAATTACAGCTGAAAAACAACTGTTCTAACATCCTTAATATACATTAGCATGATGGGGACCAATCAGCACATCCCCACATGTCAGATTTAGACTTGATGTCACAGAGCTACACACACCAAAAGTTTGAAAATGTGTAGCAATGTAATGCAACTTGTCAGTGTCCAGTCAAAACCACATATCTCCAAAAAAATGTAGCTGATAAACAGAAGGTTTTAGGTTTGTTTATGGGATAAGGAAATGCTCATTCTTCTTAAGCTAAATAAAACATTTAAACAGCGAGGATGCTCTGGCAATGTTATGAAAAGCTACATTTGTCCTGAACACAGAAGTTCATTTTTGTCCTATGGGAAGAGTACAGCTGGGTCAGGTGTCAACACGTGGAACTTAGTTCATGTGATAAAAAGATGCAGTTGAGAGCTTCAGAAGTGAGTAAGTGAACCTTTAAGCTAAGACAGTTTTTTTTCATATACATGCATTTTCATAACATGTTAAAGATGATTGCAAAAAAGTGTAATGTGTGATACTGAGTTATATAAGAAGTTATGTTAGCGTACTTTTGTTTGTATGTCAGTATTGCCATTTGTAAACACATTTGTTTTATGTACAAATGTGTCATTTTCTTTGGTTTAACCAAAAAGAAGCCCATGAATGCAATTTTTTTATAAATAATTTTTTATATTCAATTCATTCAAGATATGATAATAGATGAAATATGCTTTAAATGTTTGTGTTCGAACTACATGCACAAGACATACATACATACATACATACATACATACATACATACATACATACATACATACATACATACATACATACATACATACATACATACATACATACATACATACATAC
>JAVQJL010016698.1:0-18284 GCA_036024295.1 Nannoperca obscura | reverse complement strand
ATGTCTTGACTCTATTTTCTATTCATTTCACAACGTATGGTGGTGAATAAGTGTGACTTTTCATGGAAAACACAAAATTGTTTGGGTGACCCCAAACTTTTGAACGGTAGTGTATACAGTCTGTAGTGTTTGCATAAGGCATGCCATTGAGGTTTAGCTAGTTGAGATGTGTTGCATCTGGCATCTAAGAAATACTGGAGTTTGCTTCTCTCTCTCACACACACACACACACACACACACACACACACACACACACACACACACTTAGCTCCACCCTGTTGAACTCAGTAGCAGGCAGCAGGAATTCCCTCCCTCTGGTCATACTTTTTGGTTGGGAGGGAGGAATTTTCTGGAATGTGGGAGAAATAGGATTAGGAGGTTGCAGGTGAAAATGGTGAAATTGTTCTCGGACCAACTTAAACATGATAAAACAACACAGAACATCAGTTTAAATGGAGCTACTGAACCCAGAGTACACATGCCTGCCTTGTCAAAGCTTCAAGTCAATGAAAATATACAGTTGGAAAAAGTTATTCTTACTTTGTAGACATTGCAGCATGGGTCAGAGAAAAAGAATAATCTCAGTTTTGCAGCAGAATTTCAACACATGGTAAAAGGGTGATGTTAATGGTACACGCACAGATTTTCTTTTGCATTAAAACCCCAAAATCAAGACACCTCCCCCAGCAAATGTACAAACGACAGCCCCTAAAGTATCTCGTTGCAAGACGCTGTATGCATGTGAGAGACTGCACGTAGCATTCACTCTTCAGACTTTCAGGGATCCAGCCCTAATCACCAGATGGCCAACGGTGCGCCGAAACATCACATATAGGACGAACCACCGGACAGACACCGTGTTCATCTTCTTACCGTCCGCTCGACTTGAGGACCCAACGACCGGGGACACGTTTCTGCGACAGGATGCTCTCGTTAAGGTAAATATTGAGTCCTGAATCAGATAAGCAGGCGAAAGCTACACTATCTAAAAACAACTTTACATAATTTTCAGGTAGTTTTTCATGTCATCCTACAGTTATGAGCTGTCTTTTTCGCCGTATTTTCAGTTTTCAGTTGCGACCGTAAAAAACTACGAACTTCTCTCTGGTCCCAACATTCCATTAGCTTTAGTTAGTTAAGTGAACGTTAGCTAGCTAAGCTAGCTGGAAACTAGCTAACCGGGGATGAAACTTTGATATATGTGATGGTTCTCGGCAGCAGCAAAGAATATGATCATATGGAACCGATTAACATGGAGTTAAATTAGTTACATTTAGGAAGTTCATGTCGAAAAGAGCGAGAAAAAAAAACCCCATCAAGCCTGAGTTTTGCCTGTGAAACTGTGGCCAATGTTGTGGCATTCCAGTGCAACGCAGCGTGGGATGCTGCTGCCTTCACTGCTCTATTTAGCATACACTCAATAACATACGCGGGTTTTATTTGTTAAAACATTCTGTACATTAAAAGTCACATAGTCTGTCATCTGATATACCGCAGAGCTAACTAGTATATCAGAGCTAATATTCACTGGAAACTTTAGTTTATACGTTATGTTCTAGTTTGTTAGCAAACTATCTTAACTAGTTTGGGAGTAAACAAACATCCCTGGCTGCCTTGTAGAAATAAAAAGCCCCCTGTTGTCAGTCACTTTGCAGGGGTTATTGCAGGTAAAATGAGTCAGACTCCATTGGACAGTTTGCAGTCCACACATGCGTTTCCCCGGCGGGGAGGGGCGAAGACGTGGCAGTCCTCTTCCATCCACATCCTGTGTTATCTGACTCCGCAGCCTCGCTCCTGCTAAAACCTGGGAGAAGATTGCTGTGAATCTCTGAAGGCTTTTTCTCAGGGAAGAAGCTTCTAGAATACAATGCACACTTGGAGGAGTAGTCTTACATTTGTTCAAAAGTGTAGTGACTGCACTGAGGCTGACGCAATGTATGGATAATATCATATTTTAAAAGGGTCTTTAGTGAATGAATGGTTCTCTGTTTGTTATCCCTGTAGGGATTTACACTTTTTTTTGTTACATAACAGGATCATTTTGTATAGAAATAGCATACAGTGCTGAATGTAAAGTTACAATAACCCATATATTAATATTTTATAGAAATAATGTTGATTATTCTCTTAATGGTTCTATGTCTTCTCATTTTTACCCACTGGAGGCTGAGTTTTCCCTGCGGGTACTGTGGATAAATGAAAACGTTTTCCACAAATTAAAGTAATTGGTTCAGTCCAGGTCTCAGTTTTTTAAAAGTAATTCTAGGCATAGTAAATAATTGAAGTGACAGGGAAAAAAAGTAAATTGGTAAATTAAAAACCCCTGTAATGTAATGTGCATTACAACTAATGATCAACCAGTGTAGGATTTTCTGAGGGTGGACCCTTCCTTCCTAATGGGATGCCACTGTGATATATCCTCTCCTAATGAACGTGTCTGAACAGAAAGCAGCCCAGTTTACGCATAGTTTCTGAGGTCAGCTTTCCGCCACATTTTATGCAACATTGCTTTCTATGACGTGTTTAAACACATGCCTCACACGTGTCTGTCAGGTAAAATGTTAAATGGGCCGTCAGGAATGTTTTGGAGCCCCCGCATGTCACAAACACGTAATCTATGCACACAAACACTCTCACTACCGCTCAGTCTCATGTGTGGCATGGCACATGGGTCTGAACCATAACTGTTATACTTACAGCTTTAATCTTCACATTGCACACGTACAACATTATAACAAGAGAGCAACAGTAGCTGTGATCCTGTCATTATGATAATTACATCCTACTGAGTTTTTATCCTGGAAATCCAAGTCGAAGAGGCATAGTTTTAATCGAATACTTATATATTATAGCTTATAATATGCTTACAGCTCTGACAGATTTATTTTCCTTCCTCTCTGCTGCCTGCTGCTGACCTAAATTGAAATGTCATATGAAGTAATTCTTTTATTTCCACTGAAGTCAGAAGTCTGAGCCTGTGGTCTGCTTCCAGTGAAAGGGATTACAGTGTGCATAGGTGCACTTTTCAGGGATTACCTTTACTTTGACACTAGGTGATTGTGTGTATGTGTGTGTGAGCGTTTCCATGGGTTCTTGTGTGTAAAAGTGTGTATGTTATGGGTGTTTACCGTGGTATTGTTACTATTGTATCAAAGGCACCAGAGTACTGTGCGAATATGTCTTTTAAAGACTTTATCATTTATAATTTGTCTTCGTTTTCTCTGACTTCAGGAGAATCTTGCTCAAGTCAGAATACTGTCTCTAGTAAGGCAGAGTTTTCAGGAAGCAACAGAAGAGCCCTGCTCAGCTCAGCTTGTCATCTTACGTGTGTTGTGTATAAACTACATCATCCATTATAACATCCAAAGGTCATAGCTTTCTGATCTCTGCTGTACTGGTAACAAACCAGGCATTCCCACTTGGTTAACATCTCTCCAAGAGAGAACAAATACAAAGGTGTGTATACGCAGACTTGGGTGCACATACTCTTAAGACATTCAGCCTTTGCTGTGAGTCTGCACATTTCGCCTGTGTTCTCTTTCAATTTCTTTCTGTATGGGTAGAGAGATCACAGTGCCACTCCTCACAGACCAGAAGCCCTGTAGTAGCTACGGCTGTGCCAGTTCCAAAGCCAAACCGGACATCTTGACGGCAACCACAGACTTATATTTGGCTTTGTGTGGTGTTTGGGAGTCTGCACTTCTAAAAGGATTAAGGACGTTTTTTTTTTCTTGTTTAATCCTTTGATCACTGTTTTTGCTTTACCTTATGTTGAATCTGAATATATATTTTCATTTCTGTCTCCATGTTTCCTAAATGTTCAGTTCACCCAAATAACAAAAAACAATATACCACTTATCCCCAGTAATATTCAACCATGCACATAATTTTCCCAGGTTTTGAGATTGCTGCTGCTGAGACTTCTGGTCCTTAAGCAACAGCAACGTCTCTCCAGAAATAATTCCCCAGTTACTCTGGACAATCCACAGAGCTTGCTGCCAACAGTTTTTATTGGTAACTATTTTCTGTTGAAGGAAAACAAAAAGTCAAAACTGTCCACAGTAGGTCTGTGGATTACCCAGTCTTAAAGGGTACTAAAAGTAGGTTTTGAATTCAGCAAAAACCACACTGGAGGGGGTAAAGGAAGGCAACAACATGATACATCAGGGAGGTTTGGTACAACAGGGGAAGCAGTATTCTGGATGAGCTGAAAGGTCTGGAATATTTGTAATGTGGTTCACTGGGAGTCAGTAGATGACTAACAGACAGTATATGACAGCCTACAATATTAAGTTGTGGCTCTGATTTGGGTCTGGCATGAACCTTGACAGGAGTCACCATGGTTTGTCAGTAGTGATTGAGAGGTCATTTGGAGGGCGGTGTTTACCAGCGAGACGAGGCAGCTCACTCTTGGTATCTGTAAGTGTGATGTGGTTACCTGACATCCTCCTTGAACTGTGATGTTAGCTGTAATCAATCTGGATATGGACATTTTCAGTATGTCATATACATTATGAGTCAATCCTGTGATTAACCTTGATGACATCTCTCTTTAATAGGCACGATTAAATTATCAAGTATATGTATGGAATAATATATCTAATTATCTCTCCCTTTCTTCAGGATGGAGCAGCCGGCTTGGTGTTTATTGTTGCTAAGCTGCTTGCAGTCACTCTCAGCCCACAACGACTTCTTCACCTCTATAGGTAAAACCATCAAGCAACATATGGTGCTTGGAAACAAAACATGTCATGCCACTGTACGGCTCTGCGGTGGCCTGACAAGGTTAGTGATGGAAATGATTGTTGCAGTACTGACGGTGAAGTATTTCTGATTTGTGCTCCTCAGGCCAGATGACAGATCTGTTGTACACGGAAAAAGACCTCGTCACCTCTCTAAAAGACTACATCAGAGCAGAGGAGAACAAGCTCGAGCAGGTCAAACAGTGAGTTTACACACATGGACTGATACGCGGATATGTATACACGCACACAAGCATGCAATATCGTACACTTAACTTAAGTGCCTGTACTGCACATAATTCTTTATATTTTGATTAATACTTCATTATTCTTGTGTGTGGATTCAAGTGTAACTAAGCAGTGCACCTAAATCTGCATCACCATCTTTTTGATAGGTGGGCTGATAAGTTGGATTCGTTGTCAGCCGCAGCCACACAGGACCCCGAGGGCTTCCTGGGGCACCCCGTCAACGCCTTCAAACTGATGAAGAGGCTGAACACGGAGTGGGGGGACCTGGAGAGCCTTGTACTCAGCGACACCACCGATGGTACGGACAAAGCAGACCTGGTTCAAATAATCACTCAGAACTTAGATGGCTAATACTTTCTCTTGGGTTGTGTTTACCAGATGCTACATTAAGTGTCTATAGTTTAGAAAATCACAGGAAACTAGTAGAGTGTGGTTAGTATATATTTCTGCAGTGAGCTTCCCTTTTGTCCTGAATTTCCTGAATTTCAAACAGGATTTTCCAACACTATCTAACATTCGTCTGTTCCACGACTTTCTATACATTTCCTGAGACTGACTGATCTGGGAACTGCCCAATTAGTGCAGCAGAGTGTCTCCAGAGTGATGTTTTTTGTTCGTTTGCCAAAAAACCCAAGCAAAGGACTTTATTAATCCAGGGGAAAGCTCTATGTGTTTGTTTGTTTGCAGCAATACTGTGCTGCTCATTCATACTTGATATATTTTAGTATCAATCAAGTGCCCAGTCACCTTAACGTGAGTTATTGAAGTAGAAGAGAAGATTACTTGTTATTTTTTGCAGCATATCTGGCATAATATAACTAGAGAGAGAGAATTTATTGTCTGCGTGTGTGGTTATGCATCCCATACAGAATCATCATCCTGCTATATCTTTCTCTGTCCGTCTCTCTCAGGATTTATTTCCAACCTGACCATCCAGAGACAGTACTTCCCCACAGATGAGGACCAGACGGGCGCTGCTAAAGCTCTCCTCCGGTTACAAGACACCTACAGGCTGGATGCCAACACCATCTCTACAGGAGACCTGCCTGGTAAAGGCCTTAAATAAGTGCATGTATCAGGCACAAAGTTTATATCTCCAAAGACCTATTTTTTTCATGAAGTATTTAAATTAAAAGACATAAACAAAGGTTTTTCTTGGTTTCTGTGCAATTTGTATTACCTAGGAGAGGATTCAGTTTTTTTCTATGCCAATGTCCCCCTCTTGTGTCTACTGTATACTAGGAGTTAAACACAAGAGTCTAATGACTGTGGAGGACTGTTACGAGCTGGGGAAAATCGCCTACTCCGATGTCGATTACTACCACACGGAGCTGTGGATGGCCCAGGCCCTGAAACAGCTTGAACAGGGAGAGGAGTCCACTTTAGATAAGGTGACGTTGCTCGACTACCTCAGCTACTCCATCTACCAGCAGGGGGAGATCGAGCGAGCGCTGGAGTTCACCAAGAAGCTGCTCGAACTGGGTGAGTCCAGCCACACTGTAAAGTACTTCTCCAGTTTGAAAAAGAATACTGAGAGGTGTGTTTTGCAATGTGAAGTCATATTGTCATTTTGGATTCTAAAACGCCCCAGGTAAGTAACGTCACATAAATCAGATAGATTAGGAAGTGGTGCGCTTTTCTTGTCTAGACTTGCACAGTCTAAATGGTATTTACCTGTTTACAAATACCATTTAGTTTCATGGGATAAGACTGTATAAATATGGAAATAGCCTTAATTTAACCAAACACATGAAGAAATACTAAGACAGAAAAGCAGGATTGATTATCTAAATTGCATAATGGATTGATAAATTAAGCAGCGAGGAACAGCGAGGTCCCCAACAGAGAACTGATGCAGCCTGCGGGGGACTGCACTGCATAACCGCCGGGCCAGCGATAAAATCGCTTCCACCCATGCCTCTGACAACCGGGCTGTCATTGTGCAGGAATCGAGAAGAAGCCCTAAGTAAGTGGTCTGCCTCGGGCACTGGAAACACTGCTCCCCTCCGGTGGAGGGGAGTAAATGCTGCCTATAGCATCGCCCTGTCTGCCGGGTCGGCGAGTGAAGATGACAGCACGTCGCTGAACGCCGGGGGTCTGTGGCAAAACTGAAGCGCCCTGCCGCAGCATCCTGTCCATCCACGCAGATAGGGGCCCGCAAAGACGCACCTACTAGTCAGGTATCGATCTGAAAGCGGCCTGGCAACAGGATCGGTCGAAAGACTGAGCCCTGAACGAAAAGGGCGGTGTCGCAGCTAATGTGATGTTCTGGGACTCCCCCGCGCAGACGCAAGACCTGATGCTGCCTGCGGGGGACTGCACTGCACACCCGCCGGGCCAGCCATAAAATCGCTTCCCCCCGTGCCTCTGACAACCGGGCTGTCATTGTGCAGGAATCGAGGAGCAGCCCTAAGTAAGCGGTCTGCCTCTGGCACTGGAGACACTGCTCCGCTCCGTAGCATCGTCCTGCCTGTCCATCCAGGCTGACAGGGGCCCGCAAAGATGCACCCACTACGCAGCCTGGCGACGGGATCGGTCGAAGGACGTAGATCGGGTCCCCCCTTACCCGGTCCTCCCGCCTCAGGGAGGGGCTGGCGGGGGACCATGATCCAAAAGCGCTGTGCTAATGCTAATAGCGAATTAGCTGCCTCGCACACCCTGTCTTCCGGTGAACTGAGCACCAAGGACACACCCACATCAGGTATTGGTCCGTGGGCAGCCTGGCGACGGGATCGTCGAATGACGTAGATCGGGTCACCCCTCACCCAGTCCTCCTGCCTCAGGGAGGAGCTGGCGGGGGCCCTGATCGAGAAGGCCGAGACATGGGTAATGCTCACAACAAACACCGGCTTCCCGCGTCCCAGCTCTTGGTGCAGTCAACACTGCAGTCAACACAACATCAAAATTGGTACACAAGCTTCTCGTTCCCCAAAAAGATAACGTACTCACATAAGAAAGGTCATCTCTGCTGTCCACTGCTACAGCGTTGTGACTGCCCTCTTGCGTCTGGGTAGTGCGTGTCGACACGGCATTCACCTCTGACGTCATTATCCAAGATGGCTGGGTTGGAGCCAAAATGGCAGCAATAACACTGCTTTCTGCCATTTCATCGGGCCTATGTTGTTGTAACTAGTGACCCCTCATCAATCCCAAAAGATTACACACAGACACATCTGCTGACACCATCTCGCCAGCCTGAGCAGGCTGGAAGTCGGGGAGATCGGCGGCGATTAGCAAGCTAGTGCAACACAAACATAGCAATAGCCAGACTGCTACTTTTCACCAGCCTTGGGCTATCGCCAATAACATTCAAGTTATTTTAGCATAATACAGTTGTAGGCATGACGCCGGCGGACTCACCACACTGACCACGGTCCCTCCTCGCCACGGGAACGAAGCTCGTCGCCCGGTCAGCCGCCACCAGCGGCTTTGACCTTGATGGTCTCCCCCGTTACAGGCACCGGGCCAGTACGGAGGGAGCGGGCAATCTCCAGGAACCGGGTCCGGCGCTCATGCTCCTCCCTGGGGAGCGCGAGACCGGCCCAGCACGAATCGGCCTCCACCTGCTGACATTGCCCCAGACACATGAAGCAAGTCGCATGAGGATCTTCTGCCAAAATGGGAGAAGCACAAGCGAAACAAGATTTGCTAGCCATTATGTTTTTTCCTTTCCGTGGTTCTAAGTGAATACACCAGCGACACCCAATGGTGACAAATTTCTCGCTGTAGAACTTAAAGACAACAGGTTGCTAAGTGAAAAAGGGGAAACGAGCAATGCACAGACTGGGGTTATATTGGGGGAGGATACTACCCCCTGATTGGAGGGTGAGTACATTGAACTTGACTCAGGTATCAAGGCAGAGCCTCAAGAGGATAAACCAACAGCAAAGTCCGTTAGAGGGCGGAGCATGTACGACATAGAACCAAAGGCTAACGTTTAACATTATTGATGTTTGTAAAGACTTCTGTGCCGTTTGTCTACTTTTATTAATTAAAAGTAGTGATTTAACGGTAATTAGAGGGGACTTGGTTTCTTCATTTGACGGTGAATAACTGTAGAACTCCTTAACCTGCGTCCAATTAGATCAGATCAAAACTTTAGTAATCTGGATGAGGGGCAATCACATTGCACAGCATTATTATTTCCAATCCAGTGTAATTCTAGTGAGAAACACCATCCTACCAGCCTTTATGTGGCACTTTCTAACCCACATTTATTTCCCAAAAAGTCCCATAGTTTAATTTGCTCCTGATTAATACTCTTGATAATAGATGCTGCAATACATTTCACGTCATTGTCTTGAAGTCTGAATTTGAAACGATGTTCTGATGAAGCCCTGGCGGTGACCTCGTTATTCCTCCAAATGAGCCCCTGAATTAATTTGTCCTGTTTGTTCATCTTGTTTCTGAGAACAGGGTACGGTCAGACTGAACAAATAGCATATAATTATGTTGGAAGAGTTATTTTGATTGCGTGGTGGTGGTCGGGGGTTGATATTGTTAGGTGACATTGCTGCAGTCATCACTGTTTGTAATCACCACTATTATTTTTGCTGGTGTCTCATTCTCCCCATTTTCAGACCCAGAGCACCAGCGCGCCAAGGGCAACTTGAAGTACTTTGAGTTCCAGTTAGAGAAGCAGAAAAAGACTGGGGAGGACGGATCTCAAAAGCAGAAGGAGCGAGGGAAAAGAGAAACAACTGAAAAGAAGAATAAGCCCAAAAAGAAGCTCCCCTTTCAGCTGATCCCAGAAAGGAAGAAGTACGAGATGCTTTGTCGCGGGGAGGGCATCAAAATGGTGAGGAAGACGAAAGAGATGTGCAAAAAAAAGCACAATTTCTATCTTACAAAGTAGACCTCAGTTTCAACTCCTTCGTTCCCTGCTTTCCTTTTCTCTTGTAATCAGACGCCCCGCAGGCAGAGCCGGCTGTTCTGTCGTTTCTACGACAACCGTCACAACCCCAAGTTTGTGCTGGCACCCGTCAAACAGCAAGATGAGTGGGACCGCCCCTACATTGTGCGCTACCTCGACATCATCTCCGACAAAGAAATTGAGAGGGTCAAAGAGCTTGCAAAACCGCGAGTAAGTTTCAGTGCTTCCACGATGCCATACGATGCATGTATCAAACTGTCGGCCGCTGTACAGTTCACTGCCATCTAGTACGAACATTCGTTAGGCTTTTTTTCGGTTTCTGCTGTGTGATTTAGTGCGTTGAGGGGTGGGAGGTCAAAGCTGTGAGGCTGAGGCTGATGGGATTCTGCTAGGTAAGCAAGCACACAGGCGCACACACATGTGTGTGTGCGCGTGTGTGTGTATGTGTGTGTGGGTAAATCATGTCCCTGGCTTCACAGCTACGCAGGGCCACCATCTCCAACCCCGTCACAGGAGTGCTGGAGACGGCTCCATACCGGATCAGCAAAAGGTAAGGCACTGCCAGGAGCCGCCAAGAACAGAGGATGTGGGAGAGTGCTGAGAGGGAGAGAGGGAGATTTCTCCTCCTTTTTCCCTCAATTGCTCAGATGTCATTTCTTCTCTGTATTCCCGTCCGTCCCGTCCTATCGCTCCATTTTTCTGAACGCCCTTCCGAAGCTTAAAGGCTCCTGAGCTGAAGGATCCAGCCGAGAACGATCAAAGCTTTATACAGCATAAAGTAAATATATGAAGACTTATATTGGTTTATACAGCACGTTTATTACAAATATATGACACAAGAAGGAAAAGCTAATGAATATTTTAGTTCTTTGGAAACAAATAGTTTGGATTGTTGTTATCTGGATGGTTATATGGATGTGGTTCTGCTCAGGAGTTTGCTACAGAAAGGTAACACAAGAAGATAGAGGAGGGGGAAAACGTGTTACTACTTCTGCTAGTTGATATTAACATAGTTGCTTTTTGTGAGCCAGGACGTGTATCAGAGGCACTCATTAATTCCCTGCTGGTAAATTTTCTAATTTTAAAATGGAAATTTGGTTTCTAGCATTGCCTCATGAAACACTCTCTTTGCCCTTCTTAAGAATAACGTTGACAACTAGTGACCAGATCTGCCTTTCTTTTCTCTCCCTCTTTCCTCCTCTTACTTTCCACTTGTACTCTTGTGTGTATCACATTCCACCGTCCTTCTTTCCTTCCCCCTTTTTTTTTATCTTCTCTTCCTTCTCCTCTGTGTCCTTCTGCTGCGGAAACTACTTTAGCTAAGGCGAGCCACGGTGCATGACCCCGAAACTGGGAAACTTACCACGGCCCAATACAGAGTCTCCAAGAGGTAAGGGGTCGCAGGTTACCAGGAGGGCCACAATGCTTTCCCCTCCTTCTCCTGCTCCATCCATCTCTTCATCTTTATCTTTGTGCCCTAGCTGAAACACGTATTCAGCCCTGCACTCAGTAAACACCATGGGAAAAAAATGTAATGTTTAGTTACACCCAGAAAACTAACACTTACTGAGGTTTTAATGTGGTTAAAGTGAAAACTTAAACAGATACCTTTCAGAACACCATATTGAGCTAAAACATCATTTAAACCAAGCTAAACAATCCTCCGTCGTTGTTCTTTTGGTGTAGCTGAAATATAGTTTGTTTTGTCAGTTTACCCAGTGATTTAGGGATTTTGGTCTTTCCCCAAGCCACCCTTCCCAGGTTATTTGAGATCCAGAGCACTGGGTCTCTGTTCTCCATTGCGCTTTCCAAGACTCATTCTTGTATGAGCTCATTACAGCTGCTGCGGTTCTTCTTTGACGCTTCTTTAACTTCCATATCAGCATGAGAGATTAAGAAACTGCCATGGCCGGAGTCCGGATGCACCTGCTTAAAAACACAGATGCTTCTTTGTTTAGTAAGTGTCACTGTGTAGTGCACAATGACCTTTCTACTTCCATAGATGGTGTACATTGACTATTGTGAGTAAAACTTACACCCTACCCTAAATATCCCAGGCTTTGCAAGCCACAAAACCCCCAAGGTTTTGCTGTCCTTGGTTCTTGATGCTTGGGCGCGTGTGCCTGTGGGTGCAAGGGTGTGGTTTCCCTTTGATGTATTTGTATGTGTACGTGTTAGCCAGCATGTATTTCAAAATCCAGTGAGCATCAAGTGATAGAAG
This sequence comes from Nannoperca obscura, assembly GCA_036024295.1. NCBI lineage: Eukaryota > Metazoa > Chordata > Actinopteri > Centrarchiformes > Percichthyidae > Nannoperca > Nannoperca obscura. The sequence goes on along the minus strand of JAVQJL010016698.1, from coordinate 6,199 downwards.
GAACAGACGGATGCACTCAGACAAGTTTGGCCTCTCTTTGAACTGGCTGCAAGACATATCAGGAAAATATTTGTTGGCTCACATTTGGTCCAGCATCCCTAATAACAATTAGCCAGAGGAAAATGCCAATTTGATTATTATGATGTGGCTCCAGAACTCCAGTTGCATGTTTTAATCCACAAAAAAGTTCATTTCCATGCTTGGTCAGGAGCTGATTTTTATCAGGGGCCTCCTCTTAGACTGGAGTGTGAGAGTGAGCATGAAAGGCACGTAGTGTCAGGGAAGTTAAATCCATGAAAATATTTTGCCGTAGTCCTCAATCAGACTCTTGTACAAAGTGCACACACAGTTTGAAATCGGAACAACCCTGCACCCTCAGCCGATTGGAGATTCTGAATCTCAGGCCGTTTTTCTGTTTTTTTTAATTTTCTTAATACTTCCACTTCCTTTTTATATCATCTGACTTCCTTTTTGACTTTTTCATGGCAACTTTTCAGCATGCCGTCTCTGTCGCCTATTTCAGAAGAAATCTTTACTGCCATCTAGTGGACATAATATGTGCCTCACTGGCGTGCTGCATTGCATGTCCCTTGACTTTCTCAGTTGTTCTGCTTTCCCTCCTGTATTCCAGTGCTTGGCTCACTGGCTACGAAGATCCAATGATTGACAAGATCAACCAGAGGATTGAAGATCTCACAGGGCTGGAAATGGACACTGCAGAAGAGCTGCAGGTACAGAGTTGGTTCGTTAGCTGAAGGTTGTGGACTGATGTTGATTCTTTTATTTGTTCTTTTTTACAAGGCAAAACTTTACTGAATCAAAATATTTATATTGTGTGTGTGTGTGTGTGTGTGTGTGTGTGAGTTAGTCTGTTGGAAACCTGATTTGCACAGTTGTGAGACCTGCATCATCTTTTATTGATCTCTGTAGGTTGCCAATTACGGCGTTGGTGGTCAATACGAACCTCACTTTGACTTTGGAAGGGTAAGGCCCAGTTCAATTCATACAATTTAATTTATATAAATGGACAGTGGTGTTAATATGGCAGGACATTAAACCTGATGTCGACTGCTCTCCACAGAAAGATGAGCCAGATGCCTTTAAAGAGTTGGGCACCGGGAACCGCATAGCAACATGGCTCTTCTATGTGAGTAAAGACCGTCCTCGTTAACTTTAAATTAAGCGCACACTGTGGACACGGTGTCTTCTGCCGTGTCACAAATGCTGTTCTTCACACATGCACTTTGTGAATGAGAATCATTGTTCAAACCCACAGAATGTTATCCTTAACTCTATACCAGATGCTAGTATTTACAAAGATACTGGCTATCTCATGATGAACTATATGTATAAAAAGACATAATGTGGTAATGGTGCAGCCATAAAATCATGGCAACATGAGTTTAAGTAGTTCACTTATTGTAAGAATCATTAAGCTTCTAAGAAGTGTCAGAATAAGCAGAAAATTTGACATAAAATGTGAAATAAATGATTTGTAAAAACTTAAATAACAAGATGTAACCCATATTTTTACCTTTTAACGTTTACTATACTAAGTGCCTGTCCTAGTACTGTATCAATTGTGTACAATTAATAGTCAGTCACACTCATTATTTACATGTATGTAAGACATGTACAGCATAAGAAATGATGCAGCTGTTATTACAATAATATGAGGCCTTAACCAGCCAGCCCAACCTTAAATGAACTCTCTCGCCCGACCCACGCTGTGGAGTAAAACTGAGTCCCCGAGGTTAGAAAAGCTGTGTATAAACTGAGCAGTGTCTTTCTTGGCCGGTGAAATATGTGAATGAAGCTCGCCATACATTTTCTATGGTTTTGCTCAGGGTGACACCCTGGTATTACACATCAAGGACTGTCTGTCATCTCTGATTATGGGCTTCGCCAGTGTGCAAAATGTTCGCTGCCACAAAAAAGCAACATCTGAGCGAAAGCAGGAACGTGCTTTGCTGATGCAACGAGGGGGATGTTACATTTGCCGGAGCGAGGAACTGTAGGACAAAAAAATACAACCAGTCATAGTTTCTGTAAAGAGTATCACAAAACACAATTTCAATATTCATGTGACCCAGCAGAATCTATTAAAAGGATCATAACAGAAATGATTAGTGTTTTGCAATCTTATAGTAACTGTTGCAATCATATCTATGTTGAGCTTCCACAAATTGTAGGACTACAGAAGTATTTCACGTGACAGATAAAGACTGAACTCTCTTTGCCTCTCTCTCTCCGTTGTAGATGAGTGATGTAGCAGCCGGTGGAGCGACAGTATTCCCAGATGTCGGTGCGGCAGTTTGGCCCCAAAAGGTAACCACTTCTGTTCCACCGCCTATTACAGTGCATTATCTTTGACTCGGTAGCTGTGTCTGAATTGGTCATGTTACATAGCCAACTATATGCTTTAATGGATTCCCATGTGTTTTTGTTTTGATACTCAAAACATTAAAAACAAAATAAAATGTTGTTCTTGCCTCTCGGTGAGGAATAGCACCAATTAGTCGGCCCGTTCTGTGCACTCATTCACACTCTATCCCTCTTACACATTCAACACAGTCATCTAATAGGGTAACATTTCCAAAATAGGATAATGTACTGGAAGCACTTGCCTGTTTGTTTAGTTTGTCATAGAAAGAAAGTTTCTCAAGTCCCCATACACTTGTTAGGATCTTAGTTTGGGGATTCATGTAGGAGAGTGAGGGGGGCTTTCTGAGATTCCTGACTGCTAACACTTCAAACCTCCTGCTAACCTCTGCTGCCTGTTGTTTGTGTGTATTCCAGGGCTCTGCAGTGTTCTGGTACAATCTTTTTGCCAGCGGGGAAGGAGACTACAGCACCCGGCATGCAGCTTGTCCAGTGTTGGTCGGCAATAAGTGGGGTGAGCTCCTCTTTGTCTGGTTCCCTATAAAACTACATCTACAAAGACCTGAATGAAAATGTCTCTCGTGAGGCCGTGGCATTTGTAGAAAGAGCAATTTAACCCAGTGTCATGACGAAGAGTCTAACCTGGTCTTGAGTTTATGAGACAAGGAGGGTAACACATTTGTACAATAAAGTAAACAAAGGGCTAGACTAATTATGATTATTGTCTTATTTTTCTTTCTGTGTTCAGTATCAAACAAATGGATCCATGAACGAGGCCAGGAGTGGCGGCGACCTTGTGGCGTAAATGAAACTGAATGATGGAAAAAGAAACCCTCCCCGCCCCTCTCTCCCCTTCTTTGTGAGCCACACGGGACCAAAGAACACTACTGCGGATAACAGATGATACATATGGATACGTGGGGCCCAAATAGCTGAGTCCTTCTCTTCAAACCCCCCCCCCCCCCCCTTTTTGCTCTGAGCCCAGAGATTGTTTGGGTTAGTGTCGAGCCCCAGGACAGTTGCATCGCTGTGACAGATAACACGTTCTCAAGGTTGTTGGATGGTTTCGTGAAACTTCCACGTGTCGTTCTTTGCACTCTGTTTGAACTCTGTAGCTCTGTGGTGGGGATCTTCCTTAAGTAGTGACCGTAGGGACCAGCTTCCTCCCTGTTTGAACCTTAAAGGTACAGCTCACATATTTTAAGAGTTGTATTCCTTTCATTTCATTAACAGAGCACTTGGGCCTGTGGTTTTTTGAGAGTTTTTTTTTTTTTACATTACATACACTGCCTTCAAAACAGTTTAATATTTTTTCTCAAAATGGCTTGTTATTCACAGGAACTTCTCCTTGCATATGACTTTACAATAGGTATATAGTAGGTTCACTGAATTCCTCTCTTTCTGCCGACTCAAAAACCAAAGAAAGTGTTTTGTGGAAGGAATGAAAGGACTCAAAACACAAGAAAACTGTCAGACTAAGTTGTGTTGGGTTTTTTTTTGTAATTTGAACGGTCACACTATAACATATTACAAGATTTGTTGTACAAATGCATGCGCACACTTAGACCCGGACACAGACACAATTAACGTGCACCCCAATGCCGCAAAGAATTTCGTGTTATATGTCATAGGTTTAAATTGTTCATCTTGATTGTCCCAGTGATGTGTAAGGACCTAAATGACCACCAGCTGTCACTGGATTAGAGAAAGAGCAACAAAAGAACGTGAACATAAGGAAACGGAGGAGTGGGCAGGACACACCACATTGTGCCATGACAGGTTTAAATACACAGTTGTTGTTTTTTATGGAGTGAATGTTTCTGGCGGGTTTGTTACATTGTCAGTGGTGACCAGTGAAAGAATATATGGGTTTTCCAAGGAAGAAACATTTTATTTATATGTCCCTAGCCAGTTTTGTGTTATTGTTTTTTTTGTTTTAACTAAAAGTCTGACTTGGGTTTTTTTTGTACAATAAAGACTGTTGCATTGACCTCACATGAATAAACTGCCCTGCTGCAGTGTGTGTGGGTGTGATGGGGATTTTTGGGGGGGAAGGTATGAAGGCGTCACGTGACTCTTCAGTACTAATGATGCGGTCGCTTGTTCGTCTGTGGCAACCAGGGCCAGGCGTCTGTCGGGTCGGGAGGACAAGGGCAAGCGTGAGAGAGAGAGAGAGGGAGAACGAGAGACAGCAGCAGTTTGAGGGAAGAGAAAGTCAGGAAACTATCCCGTCCTCAGCATTACAGTTCATCCAGCTGTCCGTCCTCAAGGACAAAACGCAGTTGAGTTTCGAGGGAACAAAAAGTGACGGCTCAATGATGATGATGACCCAGCTGGAGACCACGGTGCACTATGATAACGGATACGAGGATGAGTACATGATGCAGGAGGATGATTGGGACAGGGACATGCTACTGGACCCTGCCTGGGAACAACAGCAGAGGAAAGTAAGTCGGGGGGGAAAAGCCAATTTAAAAATAAAAATAAATTGAATCCTGCCAGCAATTTACCCATTTTGTGATGGATAAAAAGTAAAGAAACTGAGTAACTGTTCCTCAGAGTTACATTAGAAGTTCCTTTTTCAAAGTTGGAATAGTTAAGAGTATAAAAGTTTCTACTTTGCCAGTGATTTGCTGATACAGTATCGGACGACATAGTTTCAGACAGCACTTTTGGGACTAACCTCAAGCACGCCATAGTAAAGAACAGAACATCCGGTCAGCAGTTTCAAAATAAAACACCGGACGCTGAACCCGTTTTCAAAAGCGTTAAGTGGATAAAAGGAGCCAAATAAAAAGAAAGTGAGAGAGAAAGTGTTGTTTATTTTACTATAGACGCTAAGTTAATGAAGCAATTGCGTGTAGCCTACTTTATGTGTAGGCCCCTATGTGGGGTCTTCGGTAACCGCTAATATCATGTTAACCGTTAATAACCCATAAGGAAGAACCCGTTATGAATTGTTCTAACGTTATCTGCAAGACAGCCATCCTCGGCATCACATTTAACATAAATGATTAAGTATCAACTTTAACCACTTTTCCTGGCACTGTCATGTAACGCGAGCCCAAGTTAACGTTAGCAAAGTTAGCGTTACAGCAAAAGTGGTATGTGCGGTTTTCGGTTACAATTAGCTAGCTTTATATATTGTTGAAATGTAATAGTTCAACGTATTCGAGGAATTCTTGCCTTTTTTTTTGTCCTACCAATCGGAGGTTTCATGTGTAGTTTTATTTTGAAGCACAGCACCGCCCAATTTCCGGCGAAGTCTTTGTTACGTGCTGCTGTCTTGACTCAGCCGGGCTCCATGGGAGGGAGGCTTGACGGACGGATGCGGTGGGTACCAGCTAACAATAGCCGTGCCTTCCAGCGGCTCTCCAGACCGCTGCCTCTCCGCTGATACGCGCGGAATGCGATCTGTCAACAGATGCTTCTAACACATGATGACGCTCTTGGGATTAAAATGGACGCTACGTCTAATTTTAACCTCGCGACCAAAAGGCATTATAGTAGGGTTAATCCAGTGTCCTTGGTGCGGAATTCTTTTGTTTATAGAAACCATGCAGAAATATCGTACCAGCTGAACTCAATATAGCCTCAGCCTCCCACACTGTCAATTGGTTTTAAAAAGTTTGGCAAGTGCTTTAAACTGCAGCTCTTTGCACAACTGTAGGCCTTCAGCTCCATGCCCAAAACCCCCTGTGGCCCCCACCATAGGGTGACAAATGTATTGTTGTGTATTGTGTATTTGTTGGTAACACAAGGCAGCAACAAGTCAGTCAGTCAGATCCCTGGTCCATATACACAGCTTTGTTTCCAG
>JAVQJL010016686.1:0-10632 GCA_036024295.1 Nannoperca obscura | reverse complement strand
CTTACAAGTTTGATGAGACATCTTGTTGTTTTCGATCATGGTTCTATGCACTTTATGTAAAGCTCTTATTTGGAAGTCGCTTTGGATAAAAGCGTCTGCTAAATGCCTAAATGTAATGTGGGAACAGGTGGTATTGCAGTATAGGAGTACTGAATGAATGCACAGGGCAGTGGCCAATAGGGGGACACAACAGTTTGGGCCAGAAACCTCATCCTGACTCTGACACATTAACATGGACATTATTTATATCATGTGTGCTCAGATCAGTCATTCTGGGAGTTAACATGACACACAGCCATCATTTGTTTGGACCACATGATGTATGTTTTAAATCTCACAAGACTGTGTACACAAGGGATGCATGTGTAACTCTGTAGTGTGCTCACATATCTGTCAGTGCCTTGTAAATTGTGCTGGTTTTCATCCTGTGTGGAAGAGTAATTGTTGCCAAGGTAGCAACTAAAGGGCATCCAAATAACAACAAACAGGATCAAACATATTAGTGGTGGATTACTTTAGTTTCTTCTCCAATATTATTCTATTATTATTGTGATACTATCTATTATATCAGTGTAAACTGAATATCTTTGTGTTTCGGCCTGTTGGTTGGCTAAAATAATAAATTTGAATCATCTTAGGCTCTAGGAAATTGTGATCTGCATTCTTCACTGTTGTTAAATATTTTACATAGAAAATTGAAGGTATTAACAGATTAATCACATAAATAACCATTAGTTGCAGCCCTAGCTGAATGTTTTCATATGAAGTTTTCTTTCTTGGTTTGGGTGCTGTGACACTTCTCGTCCTGTTGTCAGGCTGTCTGGTGTCGTCCAGGCGGTGATTGACTGACTGATGCCTTCATCATGATGCTGAGCTTCAGCGCTCTGGTCATTGCCCTCCTGCTGTCCCAGGTCAGAGGCTTCCTGAACTCCTCAGAGGAGGACGGCATCCCTGAGGAGTGGGTGCTGCTTCATGTGGTTCAGGGCCAAATCGGGGCAGGAAACTACAGCTACCTGCGCCTCAACCACGATGGCAGAATCATCCTGCACATGCAAAGCATCAAGGGAGACGCGGACCTCTACGTGTCGGATAAAACCCTGCGGCCGAGCTTCGACTTCTACAAGTTGCAGTCAGTCACCTGTGGCCAGGACGTGGTGGTGGTGCCGGGGGACTTCGCGAGGCCTGTGGGCATCGGCATTTATGGCCACCCATCCCACACGGAGAGTGAATTTGAAATGCGAGTGTTTTATGATCAGACGGTGCCCCAGGACCCGTTTGATAAGGGCTCATATACTTCAGAAGACGGACATAAACAAAGGAAATCCCCTCAGGCAGCAGAGGAGGACTTTCAGGAAGAGGAGTCAATCTTTTGGATAATTCTAATCGGACTTTTGAAAATAATACTTGAAATTTTGTTTTGAAAATTGTTTCCTGCTTATCGCTGGGACAGGAGGAGGATATTCAACTTTTATTTTGTCTCAGTCAGCCTTGACACATTAAAAATATATATTTTTTTCATTCTATAAGGATGAGAAAATGTTGCACCAAACTCCATTGAGAATTCTGGCATTTTGGCTTGATCAAAACAGTACAAATGGATGTCGATTGACCACTGCTGAATTTACTGGTGAGGCCAACTGACTAATCAGAACATGTTTCACGAAGTCTGTATGTTTTGTGATTAGCACATTGACATCAGTCAGATTTAGCAGATTTAGCTTTGGTGTCCTCATCATGGACTTAATTTGGGCCTTTAATTGAAAAGGAGTTGAACTGCAGTTCAACCAAAAGGGCAAGAAGGGGGGCATTTCTGGAGTCTTAAAGGATTGCTTTGGGGTTTTGGCAAATTTGTCTTAATGCAACACTCGCATGCCTTTTTGTAAGTTAGTCATCGGTCACGTTTATCATTCCTTCTGTCCATACTGATCGTGAAGTGACCCCTTCCCCAAGTGATTGCACTGTAAAAGATGGGGGGAAATCTGCAATCTGAGGGTAACTCTGCCTCTGCCGACATCTGTGAACAGGCTGCAGTGGCTGCAAGATGAACCTTTGGGGCAATTGCAGCTGTCAAAGTTTGTCCAGTAAAAGTGCTTGTTTTTTGCCACTGACAGACTCAGATTGTTGTTCTAAGTGTCTGACATAATGGAAAGGATCCCTACAGAGACATACCTGTTTAGTTAAACAGCAAAGTCCTTTTTGTTTATCCAAAAACACTAGTCTTGCTTAAGGAAAGGTCTTGCTCTGAAATCTCGAGAGGTGGAGTTGTTGCAGGAAGATCTATAGGGATTGGCCATCGAATTCAAATGCCTCATCTACCTTGTCAAAATCATCTAAATATATAACCATGATTTTGGAAATAAAGTCTTGCTAGCAGTTGCTTTATGTAAATTATCACATGAAAAAGTGACAAGGGAAAACGAATAGATCTCAAGGGGTTGAAATCCTGCCTGTTTTCTCACCTCCACACACGCGGCCAATCACTGCGTAACTGGAGTGGTCATCGAAATTGTCTCTTTTAGAAAGTTAAAAAGAAGCATATTAATCTGAATCACGTGGGTGTTTCCTAAAGTTACAGTCTTTACAATTTTTTTTTTTACAAAATTCTGTGTTTTTCATGGCTCTTCACTGAGATGCGTCAGAAGGACACCTCAGGACGAAGATACGTACTCGGTGCTGAAATCTCAGATCAAAGAAGGAAGGATTACAGTGACACTCTGAGTATTGTATTACGATGGACTTGAACCTTTTAACTTAGTCTTCACATCAAATTTAGCATCAAACAGAGATGTGGCTGACTGTGATCTCTGCCTGTAAATGAATGAAACCGCTTGTCTTAACACTGCATATCAACACCACACAGGATGTGTTGTGGGTTTAAATATCTAGAAAAAAATTTACTGAGCAATACATTCACTGTCAGCCATTTTGAGACGTACACGAGGGACCATCAGGGGAGGTTTATTGTTGTATGTAAAGAAAGGCCTGAAAACAGTAAAGGAACGATGCTACTTTATGCTACAGGAGCCCTTCATTTTCACCAAAGCAAACAGTTTGATTGATTGGGAAGCCAGTGGAGGTTAAGACGCTGCTGAATATGCTGTTGTGATTTTTTTTTCATGAACATATTGCTACCAACATGTTAACATTAGTAGCAGCATTTCATTTAGTTTGATTGCTCACTGCGTTGGGTTTCTTTGCCTGTTGGACAAGCTCCTGATTTAAACATCACCTCCTGCTTTGGGGGTTCAGCAACGAGTAAACTAGTGACCACTGAGCAGAAATATTCAACAGTGCCTTCAGATCAGTCTTCTGCACGGTGAACAGCCGAACAGGTTTTCCTGTTTCCAGAGACGATTCAATCAGGTTTTTAAATAAAGCAGTTGTTTTGCAGACTGTTGAAATGCTTTGTCTCGTGGGTGTTTGTGTCAGATCTGATCAAGTGGAACCTGGAGTTTAAACAAATGATCTCTTTACCAGAACGTTAATGAGTCTGAGGAGGCTCCTTACTTACTTAAATGATATTTGCTGCCACTAGGTGTCGCACTAGGGCACTAACATCTCAAAACAAGGCATGTCAGCCTCACCTCACCTCTAGCCAGAAGCAGCCATTAGATCACGCTCCTCAAAGCAAACAAAAACACTAATTTTACCTTGCAGATCATCATAAAACACATCTTTACATAGCAAATAGTTGTCTGTTACATTAATGTTCATACAAAGCAACTTTAAACAGCACTGAAGTACAGGGCTCACCCAGTATTGATATACAGAATCATGTCAGGTGTAGAAGAACACCTAATATGTCTAGTTGATGTTAATCACATTGAACTGCCCGATTAATGAAATAATTCAAGAATTCCATAAGCAACTCCATGAGAAATCCAACTTAACTAGCATTAAGCTATAAATGTGTCCATGTTTACAATAATAAAGATCAGAATGATGTAATAATAATCAGTGCAATGCTTCAAACAATTCAGTTTTTTCCAGCAGCAGATACTGTGTGACACATAATGGCAGCTTTTCAACCGTTCATTTGCTGATTATGTGGATATCACAATTAGAAAAACTAAATACAGGAAACATCAACAGCCACTAGACTGAAACATTGATTATTTTGAAGTGAATGAATCGTTATACTTTTTTCAACATACCACCTTTTAGACTGTCAGGAGCCTTGTATTGAATAATGACACACTGCAATAATAAGTTTAGATTTTGGTCTGTTTTCTAATGCACGAAAGTTTTTTGCCAACAAGAAACCACGTGTTGAAGATTTATGAATCAAATCTGAGATGTTTCCTCCATTCAAGACACATTTAGGTCTTAAGCACCTATGAAAGACCATTTCTTCAAATGTGATGGGAAAAAAAGATCATATATGTCATGAAAAATTATATATATACATGTCATAATTGAGATACTGTCATTATTTTTATACATTAATTATAAGATTCCAAATCATTATTTTCAGATACTAACTTATTTCAGAAAAGTTTCTCAATGACTTACAAGATTTTTTTTTTAAATCACATTGTTAGAAATAATCTTTCATACTATACATAAGCACCTTTGAGTACTTTCCAGGACAAAACAATGAAAACCTCCTATTAAACATCAGTCATGTGCAAAAGATGGTTTTATTTACAGCAGTAAACAGTTGGGCTCAAATCTACACAATCAGTCCAGACCGTGGTTTTGTTGCTGCATTAAAGCAACCTGAAGGCTCCCTGTCTTTCACGTGTTTCATTACATATTTATAATCACTGAGAACAAATAAACCGTCAGTTTGTGTGGGAAATAGTCCAGTCTTCATCATCATCATCATCATCATGTCAGTCTGGAGGCCAGCTCAATGCTGTTGATCCTCAGTACTGTCTGTGGCTGGATGATGATCCTCTTGCGCTGGAAGCGGTGTCTCTTCCAGAACCTCATGTGGACTTTGGGCCAGGACTCGGTCTTTTCGATCACGGTGGCCTCGACCCTGACCAGCTCCTTCCCCAGCAGAGGCCTGCCGATCAGGGTGAAGTCCTCCGCGCCTACCAGCAGCACCTTCTCCATCCGGATCCGCTCCCCGCACTCCGCCTCGATGTGGTTCTCGATCAGGATCAGGTCTTCGTCGGTGACCTTCCACTGGCGGCTGGCGAAGTGCACGACGGCAAACAGCCGGCCGAAGTCCTGCTGGTTTATCCGCTGGTTCACGGTGCTCACTACCGCGGCGTGTCGGCTCCGCTCCTCCTCCTCCGGGACCAGGATCGCCTCCGGCCACGGCGGCCTGGACAGGGAGGTCCGGGGCACCAGGTCCCGGCTCATGGAGCTCCTAGTTCGGACAACAGTGGGGAACAGGAGAGCGTGTCTGGATAGCAACATGCTGCACGTCCTCCACAACCCTGCTCTGCTCAGCGCCATCTTGACAGGAAATGCTTTAGCTTGCACCGCGCATGCGCGACATCTATACACTTACCCTGTGTGCGCATGCGTTATCTGACGCAAAAACATTTGTGGTGGGAATAATCAACACAAACCAAAGTTAGGAACCATTTATTTTCCTAATTACAAAGTATATTTGAGTAAAATCAAACAAGTATTACAAGTATAGGTTAAAGACTTTCCTCTTTGATAAAGCTTATAGTAGGGCTGACTCAGGTGACCGCTGAGCTTAGTTATGCTGCTATAGGCCTAGACTGCCGGGAGACTTCTTAGGATGCATTGAGCTCCTCTCTCTTCCTCTTCCTCTCCCTCTCAATTTGTACACACTCATATCCCATTAATGCTTGTTACTAATTCAACTCCTTCCAGTAGGTCTGTGCTCTCTCTCCCCTCTCCTTCTGTTGCTTTCTGCAGGTATTTCTGCCTCCGGAGCTGTGGAGTCTGGATCTATGGTTGCATCCTGTTAAACAGCCACGGCTGCTTCTATTGTTATTGCTCTCATTATTAATATTGATATTATTATATTGTTATTAGCATGATTTTTATTAATATTAACATCAATATTATTACCACATCTATTACTTTACATCTCTATGTAGAACTGTACTGTACTACTGTATGTTCTCCTTCCTCCCGCTCCCTCCCTTTCAACTCAAATTGAAATTGTCCGAGGTTTCTACCTGTTCAAAGGGAGTTTTTTTTGCCACTGTCTCCTGGTGCTGCTCATGGTGGGACTGTTGGGTCTTTGTAAATGTAAGAGTTGGTCTTGACCTGCTCTATATGAAAAAGTGCCCTGAGATAACTTGTTATGATGTGGTGCTATATAAATAAAACTGAATTGAAAATGTATTTATTACAAGTGAAATACACTTCAAAGGTAATAATTCACATGGTGAAATATTGTTCTGAGTCAGTAAGTATTTTATTATTTAGTAATGTAGGCTGTCCACATACTGAGAAATTCTGAAAACTTTTGGATAACTACTATCAAAATAAACTTTTGAGGATGTTTGTGTCTTAGTTTACTAATCTGAATATGTCCAAACTTCAATTATTTGTAAATCTCTACATTATTCTTGGCAAATTATTCTTTAATCAACAAAAAGCTAAATGTTAAGATATTGTTTTATTTCTGAGGTGAACATCTCATCATATCTTACCTGTAAATACAAACAGACTCTTGTAACATTACATTTAGGCATTTAGCAGACACGTTTATCCAAAGCGATCCAAACTGTACTATCAAAACATTGCTCTTCCTTGTTTTGTTTTTACAACTGTTTAAATTTTTTTTATTAGACATGACCACAATATAGCTGTTTCTACATGACGTAAGGACTCTCCATACTTACAAAAACACAAAGAACATACCTACATACAACATACCTTGATTTCATATTTTATTATATGTACTATTTGTTTCATGTTTAATATGATTACTAAATATGCACGTCACAACTTTGATTTAAGTATATTAGGTATTGAAATAGGTTGCAATAATCTGTATATAGTTCACAATATACATACAGTTCATGATACAATCATCCAGTAGTAAGTAATAGCATAATGTAAAAATAGTCCATTAAAAGTCTTGTATTTAAGGTTTTATACATAGGCCTGTAGTGCTAATTATGCAAAAGTACATTAATGATGCATTAACATGTAAGCAGCACTTTAATGTAGTGTTGGTCGAGATGGAGCTAAAGCACTAAAATGTATTGGAGTATAAAAACGAATAAAATGAAAATACTCAAGTGCAGTACTCCTCGAAAGTGCAGTATTTTGGGGGAAACGTAGTTAGTTACTGAATTTCCTGCAGCACATTAACGCAACGCAGATCGGCCTCCATTTTGTGTCGGTCGGCAAGTTTCCGGGTTTCCGAGAAGGGACCGATAAAACGGTGTCAACGGGGAGTATGGCTCTGCTTGCAAGTCGGGAGTGCGGGTGAAGTTTTCCGTAGTTACCTGAAGCTGCTATAAGTGACTCTTAAACGCATTCAGTAGTTTGTTTTATGCGCTACGGTTTCGCAAAGACCTCTTGTTGGTAGAATTTATAACCGGCCGGACTGCGCTGACACTGACAGCTGGAAAGTAAACAGCTCGATACTAAATAGCTAACTGCAGCTAGCTTCACTATAACCGCCACTGGCTGAGCTGGTAAACCGTCGAGAGCAAGCTAACGTTAGCCGGCTAACCTGCGAGTGTTTTCGGCAGCGTTAAGTTAGATCACCAGGACTTGTTAGCACCCTCCCATCCTAATTTTTGTTCTGCTCCGACGAAGGATTGCCGTAAAAGCACTTTCCATTCATGTTGTTTTTGAGGACGACACTATCAAACCTCTTTTTTGATCCAGGGGTAAGTAAAATTCTTAGGACGTTGAATGCTAACTTTACTCCACCTAACTTTAATCTAGTGCCAGGTATGTTTGCTCCAGCGGAAATTTACCTGGGAGCGGCTGGAGCAACCTGCCCAGGCCTGAAAAATCCTGTTTTACTGAGCTGAGCAACCCTTGGTTGGTTTGTGTGTTTTTTCCCTCCGCAGGAAACAACTGAATTTGTCCAATAACATATGATTTATGGTTGTAATAATTAAATGCGTGCTTGCTAGTTAGCCGAAGAGAATGTTTTTTCATGGCACAATCTGCTCCTGGAAATGGCCAGCACATAAAGCTGGCTATGTTATGGTAATCTCGGGCTGTCAGTGCCACAAAAAAGCCTGGAAACACACAGAGCCACAGGCCTTTAGCTCAGTTTATTTCCTGGACCACAAAAGCATCTAACTTCCTCAAACAACCCCCCCACCCTGGTTGTGCTTCTCTGTGCAGCGTCACGCTGTTGATGGTGATGTGGGGAAACTTTTTTCCAACTGTTTGTGAGAACAGCTTTATGGAGAGCAAACCTCAGCGATCGGGACCATCTTTTGATCTCACTTTACTTTGATCTTGAATGGAAAGTATTAGTCTAGATTATAGGGGTCAAAGGTCAGGACCACTTGGTTTTCCAGTTTGTGTAAATAAATACATACATTTTTCAGGTTTTCTAAAAGCCATAACATCCTAACAATAAGCAGAGACTAATATGGGATTTTTAATGTTGCTACATTTTCTTATTGTATCTTCTGAGGGGTTTTCTTAGTTTTTAACATTGTGAAGAGCAGAGGCATGTATCCCTAATAACAGCTTTTCAATACCTGTACTAATAATAGAATACTATTTGGGTAGCAATACCAGAACAATATCTGAGTAGAAGCACCCTTTCTACAAAACATTTAAACCACATCAAAGGTGTCCTGACACACACTTTTCAAAGAAATTTATATAATTGACAAAATGCAGTTTCAACCTTCAAATCTTATTAGTCGCAAGACACATTTCAGACGATACCCAACCTTTAAAGCTGACCTCTCAACATGATAGTATAGTTTTTAAAGTGAAGTCTTATAGTAATTGTTAGTCTAACTCCACACTTTTGCTTACTAGTGAGGGGGAAAAAATCTAATAATGACTGCAATTCAATAATACAATGTATGATGATTCAAGCCTAACATTTCCATTATTTGTTACCCCATGGAAGTCTCTACCTCACTGATTCTCAATGATTGGAATTTGAGCTGCAGCCCATTAATCACTAGGTCTATTGACAGACAATTTATTTTGATAATCAGTGTTAATCTTTTAAATTGTTTTAAAGCATAAATGCAAACTGTTTTCTGGCTTCCAGCTTTTCTTGTGTAGTTACTAAAGGACAGAAGACAAGCCCTGGACAAACTCAACCCCAAGTGTTCTGTAACTAGAGACTTGTTCTTTTTGATCCCTTTAAGATCCTCAACAATTCTTACATCTGTAAATGTTTTTGCTAACTATTTGTCAGCAAGTGAAAATTTTGTAAGTCAGAAGAGAAGAGTGTAGATATTCCAAAAATACAAATGTCTGCTGCAGCAAGCCACTATTTTTAATATCCATTAGACTATCTTGAGCATACGACATATGTCGTACTGGAAAATTCTCGTCAGCAAACTGATGTCCTAATAGTTGTTTCTGTTGTAAATCAAACTGTATTCCGTTTACATTCATATCCAACAAGCTGTAACAAGCAAGGTTTTGGTATTTTTACTTAATGGATGACTTAACAGATGAATTATCAAAATTTAGGCAGTTTTTTATTTATTATTATTTTGTATTAAAAGTAATCAAACATTTACATTACATGCTTTTATCCATCTCTATTTCAAACAGAAATACCTCTGTGTGAGGTGCGGTTGGATGATTATTCAGATTATTAGTAGAAAAATAACAGGCTTAATATAAACAGTCATCCAGACTGTTTGTCTGTGTCTCTGGCTTCAGTCTTTGTGCACTCAGCAGATCTTGAACCCCCCCACCCCAGTTTCTGTCTTTCCGCTTAAACCGCATCAGTGACTGAACGGCGAGCTTGCTCGGTGAGATTCCTTTGGTTTCCCTCTGTGAAAACCTGTCTCAGCGCTCAACCAGGCAGCCTGAGGAATGCAACACTGCCTGCATGAGCCAACAATGGGCCCAGACAGCGAACTGGTTTGGGGAGATCCAGTGACCTCAGTCATTGTGTGCAGAGCTGACATGCTTAGTTGTTTCAGGTACAGGTGTATCATAGGCACATTTAATATGAACAGGAATAAGTTGTTTGCTTTGAGTAACTTAGCAACAGGCCGTCTTTACCTCGAGTCTAAACGGATAAACTCTAATCTGTAAGTGAAAATGAGAAAAACATCATCGTAAGATAGCATACTGGTTATAATAATATTTTGTGAAAATTCTTGTTCGGACGTCAGAGGAGAAGATCAACTCCATGAAAACGATCCACATTCCTCGTTGTGTGTAAAAATGCAGGAGTGCTGCAGGAATGAGAACTGAAACCCAGAAATGAGTCGGTATGTTTGCACTTCTGTTTTTTTTTTTTTTTACCTTTACGCTTTGTATAAACCACTGTAGTGTGTTGCTTATGAAATCCATGAAGTGCTACAGAGAAATTAAAATTTTATTTATGCAATGAACACATTTTGAGCTCTTAAAGCGAAGCATGCGCTCTACCACTTAGCTAGACACAACATATGGAGATAATTTTGTTTCTTTATAAAACAGTCAAAAAAAGTGGTTTGAGAGAGAAACTTTCCACACTTTTGCTTTCAAACTCTAAACTTTTGCTTTCAAACCCTAAAATTTTGCTTG
>JAVQJL010016682.1:0-71648 GCA_036024295.1 Nannoperca obscura | reverse complement strand
AGATGCTCGTAGACCGCTGTCAGGGGTCTGAGAGGCAGTCCAGTGATTTTGGAGCAGATGCTGACGGTGCTCTGTAGGCGGTTTCTGTTCTGGATGGTGGTTGAGTGGAACCAGCAGGTGATGGAGAAGGTGACGATGCTTTCAATGATAGAATAGTAGAAAGTTTGTAGGATGGACTTATTCACACCAAAGCAGTTGAGTTTCCTTAGGAGGTACTGTCTCTGGTGGCATTTCCTGAGGATCTCCTCTGTGTTCAAGGAGAATTTCAGTAAGCTGTCGAAGATGGTTCCAAGGTATTTGTACTCTTCGACCAGCTTGACAGGGCTCGCCATGGATTGTGGTGGTGACTGCAGACGTCAGCTCCCTCTGCTTGTTGAAGAAGGTCACCACCATCTCTTTGGATTTGCTGATGTTCAGCTCCAGACAGGAGTTGTCACACCAGTCCACGAATGACTGAAGGACTGGTCCGTGGTCCTGTGAAGGGCCTGATACCAGTGACAGGAGGACTGTGTCATCGGCATACTTGATCAGATGGGAGTTGGGGTGTGTAGATCTGCAGTCATCTGTGTAAAGGATGAAGAGCAGCGGTGAGAGGACACAGCCCTGCGGAGAGCTGAGGTGTGTCTAATGTCAGAAAAGATGTTGTTGACCAAAACTCTTTGTGGCCTCTGGGTTAGAAAGTCCAGTATCCACAAAATGAGTTGGTCGTCAAGGTGGAATTGGGAGGAGAGTTTGTGAGCCAGAATGTGGGGCTGGAAGGTGTTGAATACTGAGAAGTCAGCAAAGAGGAGTCGCGCTGAGGTGTCCCAGGTGTCTGTGTATGTATTTTAACTGCCAGAAATAGGGAAAAGCCAGTTACAATTCTTACTGATTGTTATTTCTCTTTTACAAAGACATGTCTTGACAAGTGATCAGAGATAGATATGAGTATGAGGTATTTTACCTTCACCAAATGACTGGGGACTGGAGTTGAGTGTTCATCTCCCTCTTCAAAAAGCAAAGCAGCATCATTTATTCAACTTATCATGGCCTGCAATCACAGGCAGTTCACAGCACTCTGCCCTTAAAGACACGTCAAGAGTTTCACCTGTCTACCAGAGGAAGAAACTTAAGCAAGGCCACAGTGATACATTCAGGTTCAAATAGTTTTACAAATAGAGAAATAGGCAATTGCTTGTTAGGTTTCCTTTTGACTGCAAATATTACAAAGGTAAAAACACATTTTACTGTATATGACTGGATGAGTTGGCTAAAAAGGCCTAACAGACCTATTTAAAGGAATATTTAAACGTAAAAGTTATTATCTTTGTTTCCAATAGTTGTTCCTGGTCAAATTAGGTGATTGTAGAGTTATAAATTCTTGTTGTGACTTGGCCGACAGACTACATGTTGGTCCCTGACTAATCTGTCGAGACATCGAGATGTCATCGGGAAGGAGGTTCTAGGGACAGATTTCCTTGAGAAAGAATGTTAACAAACAAAACGAAAAAACGAAAGGAAAAAAACTGTGACCTATCCTCTGTTTGAAGGTTCCATATAGCAGCACCATCATTCCTTTTTGCTTCACCATGTTTACAGTTGTGCACGGAAGGGATAAAACCACCCACTGCCCTACATTTGTCGGGTCAGGCTATTATCGGGCTGTTATTGTGTAGCACGAACCCAGCATTACATGACAAGAATGATACCTCTCTCATATCTGTACGCTAAATATGAAGCTAGAACCAGCAGGTTATTAGATTAGCTTAGCGTGAACACTAGAAGCAGGGGGATACAGCTTGCCTGAATCTGTCTAAAGTTCAACAATGCACCTATTAGAACCTCAAAAGGTTTCCAACTAAGACGTTACAATTCCAGACTGGACTGGGAATTAAATTACTTATTTATCCTAATGAGTTAATCATTTCGGGAAGCTTTATAGTTTTGAACAGATAATCAGCAATCTATATATGGATTACAATTTAAAAGCCACCTTTCTAATCACCTTTTCTCTTTTTTCTTAAAACGTCTGTACTCCCTTACATTACCTCTTCATTTTCCATATTTTCTTGATATCTTTGTATGTCCTGCACTTTACTCCTCCTCATTTACTCAACACTGCTGCTCTTGTGCTTACACAGCTCTGTGCTCAAATACACACACTAACTCTCTCTCTCTCGCTCTCTCTTTCTCTCTCTCTTTCATATGGCAATTAGAGTAGAGTAGACCTTGTGTTTTGTCCGCCATTAGTGTAACAACAAGTTAACTTCCCAGACTTTAGGAATATCTCTTGGTGATCCTGGTCCAAAAACACTTTGAGAAGTTACACACACACACACACACACACACACACACACACACACACACAGAGTACAAGAGTAACATAAACCAAAAAACAAATGGAGCAAATAAAGCAATAAAATCAGTGATGTAGGATCTTCAGTAAATCTTCTTGTATAACACACATTTTTCAATAATGTCTAAAGTGATGTACACTGTGCATTTGCATCTTAAAGATATATATGAGCATAGTGATTAAATTGAGTTTAGTTTGCACCCCTGCAGATGATGGACAGCAGACTATCCAGGTCCCTCTACAAATATACTCCCGCAGGATAAATGGGCAGCCTTGGACTTGCTGGTGGACTTTGTTCAGTGGTGCGAAAATTCATTTTTGCAGCTTATCATCAGGACATGTTGATCGATTTCAGATGCCAGTGTTGTCAAGGGCCAAGCTGTGGAGCAGCTTGACAAATACAAATACCTGGACATGTTTATTGATGACAAATTGAGCTTTGACCGCAAGACAGCAGATTTGCAGGAAGGGACATCACATATTGTTTATATTACATAAGCTCAGCCACCCTCTGGTCGATAT
Source organism: Nannoperca obscura (assembly GCA_036024295.1). Classification (NCBI taxonomy): domain Eukaryota; kingdom Metazoa; phylum Chordata; class Actinopteri; order Centrarchiformes; family Percichthyidae; genus Nannoperca; species Nannoperca obscura. Next base: position 68,791 of record JAVQJL010016682.1, on the reverse strand, counting down.
CAGCTTTATGACTCATCTTTTGCACATCTTTTATTGAATACATTTCTTTCCCGCACGCTGCAAATTGTAAACAAAAAGAGTCTAAACTAGCAGCAGCAAAACTAGTAGACAGCAAGTGCTTGATTTTACACTATAGATTTGAGTCGCAGTCTATTCATGATTTGTCCGAGTTGGATCATTCTACTTATCTCACCTGTGCTCTTCCAGCCCCCTTTGCAATTAATGATTGCTTCACAGTTTCATGCTACAGGATTTTTCCAGTCAGTTAATTTTAGTTGCAACCTCCTTCCACATTTGTTGTTTTTGTTGTTTGCTGTTTTCGTCTGGTATATTTTACTATCTATAGGTCAACTGCATGAGACAATAACATAATTATAATTATAATTGGTCTTCTGCCTTGAACAAATTATACTTTCCGCCTTCAATTTCACTTTCACCTGGTCTCTTTCTCTGTGTCTCACTATGTGTGTGTGTGTGTGTGTGTGTGCAGACCAGTTTCTCAGCCCGCTTGCACGGTGTTCCAGCCACTCAAGTAAAATATACTGTCATGCTAAGACTATAAATCACTGGGGTAATAATAGAAAGTGATGAAATGGGGATATCTAGGCACATCTAATCGATACCAACTCCAAAGCATGATTTTCTTGCTTTTGCTTTGGGGGGAAACATATCATTCTGGTTCATGGGATCTATTATGTGTGTGACATGAAAACTATATATTATTTACCCCCTCTGTGGGCATATTATTAATGACAGTGCACAATTCAGTGTGTGCAGGAAAGTGAATATACAGTATGTGTGAAAACATGCAAGGACAAAAACTGTGTTTTGGTTGCAAAGTAAGTTTGGACCATAATCTATTTTTTAAATCCCAATTTTTCAACTCTGACATAGCTTTATATTTTTACTGTGGAGTATGAACCACACACACACACACACACACACACACACACACACACCATGACTCTTATACGAACGTACAATATGTAGAGTTGGTGCATCTTATGCATGCTTTTATGGTGCTACATCTTCTTCTGCAATAAAAAGTCATATAAAACAGAAATGAGTAGCAACATTGAAAAAACAAAATTCATGTTTTTCAATTAGCTGGCTGTCAGAGCTTTCCTTGTATCATCTGACAAATGAAATAAAAACAATGATGTATTTTTCCCAACAATTCCTCTTGGGTGGGGACAGAAAAATGCATCATTCGGCCTTTTCAAATTGCAGTACTAGTATGACTTCTTGTTGCAGTGTTTTAATATAATTAAAACATTAATGTGCATCTTCAGATCCTCTTGTTAATTTTTCATGCTCTGGTAGTGACCTTTTTTAAAAAAAAACCTAAATTCTCATCAAGGAAAATGACATGTATTTTACACTATATTCTCGTGTGCCTCCATAGTTGGGAAATGCTTTCAGAAGGCATGACAGGCGTGAGAGTGGGGGTGTGAATGGCCGTCTCACAGGCTGCTGTGTCAGAGACTCAGGAGTCGAAAAGCAGAACACTATCCCGTTAGACAGCATCTGGGACTGACAGATCACTGCTCCGGGGAGCACATGTCTGTGCATCTGCAGGCAAACATACTGTATGTGGAAAATCAATAGCATAGAGGTATACATACAGACACAAAAGCATACAGAAGCACACTCACATACACACAGACCTGATGCTGGGGGCCTCCAAATGAAAGATAACATGTCTGACAGGTGTAGACAGATGGTGACAAACAAAATGGACTCTTCACAGCAGCCTGGCAGTGTGAGACAGGAAGGTTGGCTACTCGGATACAGCTTAACGGCAACGAAAAGTGACATTTCAGCCAGTGTAACTCTCACTGATTCTATAATACACCAAATTTTCTGAGAATAAATGTCACAATATGTTTTAGCCCCTTATAGTATTCCAAGATTCCTGCCAAAAATCTATGTTAGGCCTACTGGACTTAGTGTTGCTGTTTTTATTAAGATTTTCAAACATATAATTTTATTATTATTCCACTCAAAATATCTTTTTATTTCGTACATACCTTTTGGTATTTGTGCACAGATGACATGGCATGCTAAGTAGTGGAGGAAGTATTTCGATCAGTTACTTAACCAAAAATAAAGTCCTCCATTCAGAAGTCCACATAAATAAAAATACAGAAATGTGTTTTAAATATATCAAAACAAAAGAATCCATTATACTGAATGGCCCCTTTCAGATTTTGAATTATATTAGTGGATTATAATTATTATTGACGGGTTAAAATATAAGTTGCATTTCAATGTGATTTTAATGGTTGAGGTGCTAATTTTAAGTACACCTGGGTTGGACAAGTTACACTTTTATCATCTTATTACATGGACTTCACTCGCATAACACAGCACACACCTAACATCAGTCTGAGCAGGTCTAATCAGCCACTGAAATGACTTAAAACACCTTTAATGCATCACATAATATGTTTATCATGTATTTTGTATGTAAACACAAAATAGACTAGTAACTGTTGTTTTAAATAAATAACATGTATAATTTTGATAACCACTGCTTTAAAAATGCCCACATACAGTAGCATTTCATTAGAAAACTCAGTTCAACTATAGGCTATGCTTCAGAATGTGGAGTGTGGAGGAAACGTTTGGCCATTTCTGGCTTCTACACAGAAGCTAAAGTTTTCAGCAGTGTATCTTCCAGGTGCCAAGGCTGCCTGCTTCACCTTACCAGGTAAGTTTTGGTGCTTCTGTTAACAGCCTAATAGATGTATTGTATTGTTTCTGTTTAGTTGATGTTTGTGTGTTTGCTCATAGTCAAGCTAACAGTTAAGCTAATGCTAGCTACAAGGCTGCCTGTTTTTGGTTGTGTTGATGCTCTGTTGTTTGCTGGACTTTTTTTTGGCATTCGTTGGCTGTTAGTTGTGTTATACTGCTGCTAAGTACCATGGACTGTGTGCTATGTACGTTCATGTGCCTGCATTGGTATTCAATTTTTATAAATTGTGGTGGCTCAGCTTGTTATTGTTGTTTTTTGTATTCTGCTCTGTTGATCTAGGCCACTTGTGTTGAATATTTTCTGCTAAAATGGCTTTTAGTTTTTTTATTTATATTTTCTGAAGGTTCTTTCCATTATATTCTGTTTTCTGGTAGTGCATAACAACATTGGGTCTCTACTTGTGCAAAAGGTTGTATATTAACATTTGGAAAATAAAAATGAATATTGGCCTTATGAAAAACTTTTTTGTGGTCACAAGAGATTGGTAAAATGCATTAACATACATTTTATCCACACACACATTGTATTCAGTGAAGCGTTGCTGTAGGCCTATACTGTTTGGAAACTTAATTTGAAATGCTATGTTTTCAAATCTGGAAAGTTTTTGGATTAGGTACATTTTAAAGTGCTTGATGATGATGTTTACATGCTCCTGCCTGTTTTATAGTTACATTGCTGGAGACATGGTTTTTCTATCCACTTGTTTTAATTGGACAGACATTGCTTCTGCCATATTTAACAAAAATAAAAAATGTTGAATGCTTATTAAAAAACATCTAACGTGACTGGACATGAACATGAACATGAAGTAAACTTGCATTTAACAAAAAAAATGTGTATGTGAAAAGTGTATGTGCAACGATTACACTAATCTTCTGAGCTTATTATTACACATGACTCTAAGCTATTGGTAAAATCCTGTTACAGAATAATTATATTTATCAAGGAGCTTTATGAGGAAATCTGGCTTCCATTAAAGCCAGTGCCTCCCCAGCTGCTGACTGCACAGTTGTAACATCCATGTCGCAGTAGGCACTTTCACTATGTAAAAGGTATCATTAACAAGAATAACTGATTTTTGTCAAACTAACACATGGAAATTAACATAGACTAACACATACAAATAACCTACATATACTGTACTATATTTATTATTACTCATCACGTTTAATCTATACGTCGTAGAGTATTAGTCTGCCTGTGTGTACTGTGCAGCTTATGTGTCTTTTTTTCAGTTTGACGTATGAATGAGACAAAATATTGAATCTGGACATTAAATTAATGAACCATCAGTTTCAGTTCAACTGAAGAGGCACTGTTTCTCCACTGAGTGTCCTTTGATGGCTGCTTTCCTCTTTGGGAATACTGATCGTTATTCATCTACAATAGTGGTTCTCAACGGACGTGGTAGATAATTTTGGGGTCGCTGGAAGAAACATTTTGCAACATTTTAAAACCTGCCAGTTTACCAATGCAACTAGACAAGATGGTGTATCATTTCCATACCACAACTCTTCAGTGTTTCTGGCAGGTTTCTGTCACACAGCTCCATTCTGCCTTCACGGGACAGAGAATCATCTATACAATTTCACCAACATGCCGTTTACTGTGTCAACTCCAGGTCAGCTTAGGAAAATGGACGCTCTCTTCCATAGTATAATAAAAGGAAACCTGAAATCCCAAAACATGATGCATTTACGAGATTTAATTAGCTTGGAATAGCACAAAATAATGTCAGACCAAACTCCATTCAAAAATCTGTTGAATTAATTCAGTTCTATTTAGTGTTCTAGCCAGTGTTACCCGGCTCTCTGGGAGAAGTCTAAGCTGCTGCTTCTTGTTTTCCCAACAACATATAGTTGAGCAGTGATTCAGCCAGGTCTTCCACATGCAGTCAAAATACCACAATCGCTTCAACCTGCAGTGCGGACTTCCTTTACAAGTAAAGATAAATCCTTGTGTTTCTTTCCAGAAGCCTCAGACTTTTTCCTTGGTGGGCTGTTCTTGTTTTCCATTGGAACAATTAATAAGAATGCTCTTGTTTGGTTTTTCTGACTGGCTGTTATATAACCTTATTGAAGGTTGAATGTTGCATTTGTTGCCAATGTAGTTTATATTCATTTTTCGCTCCCTGGGAAACTAATGATGATGATATTCCAACTGTCCAGTTAAAATCAAATCTATTATTTGGAATTCAGCGACATGCTTTTTTAATGATATAACACATAATAATAATAAAGACATAAATATTGTATAAATATACGAAATAATTAATTGACATACTTTTTTAATGATATAACTAAAATAAAATAATCAACATTGATATTCAGGGAAGACAATTCACCTACATTTTGTTTCTGAACCACTGATGTACAAGGAGTTTGTGAGGGGGGGGGCACCTTACATCATTGGGCGAACACGTATCTATTACTATTAATACTTTGCACTTGGAAGCTGGACTATCATTGGGTTCACCCTGAAACAATGTTACTTCAGGTGGTAAAAACAGGAGTAATAGAGTGCTGACCTTTACACACCACTCTGCTTAGCCATGTGAAATAGTGATTAAGTGTGCCATTAAAAAACACCACCCTCGTCTCTCGCTGTCATAGTGTAATATAAATAGTCACTTTGTAGCTTTCTATTGCAAAGTTCACTATTTTATCATGTGTATTCATGTATTCATATTCATGTATTCATTCACATCTTTTGTTTCATTTCTTCCACCAAGCACTCCATCTGCTTCCTTACAAGGTCATAATACTCCTTAATATAGATTTAGCTTTGTGGATTTTGTGGTGGTGAACATCAGCATGTGTCTCCTACTATCCTAGTAAGTAGGACAGGTAGCCAGGGAGTTGCAGGAGTTTTAGGATAAAGTGAAGAAGGTGTTAATGATGCCTGACATATTTTAAATTAGTTAAAAGTATGTCTTTAAAATAAGAAATATACGTTTCAATATTCAGTGACGCCTGTGTATTATTGACATTACTCCATAGTTTAAGGTTTTCATAGTAGTTTTCATTAGCCTACCGATTGATCGAGACAGTCCTCCCCAGAAATACAATAGGTTTTTACTTAGTTTTACACACCCAAGGTTTGTTAAATTCCTATCAATGAATTTATAAATTTGAAGTGAGAACAATAAAACAGTGTGGCTTTTCTACAGCGATAATGTGCTGTCGCTCTTCATCCGTATGGCAACATCCATCTCCTTGTCTCAGTGCTCCTCACTATCCCTTCCCACTAATACAACTGTGTCATAGACAGGGCAGGCAGCCAGTCCACACGGACCACCATGCTGCTGAATAAACCCCTGCCTATTGATGTGGTGGGGAAATTGTGTTTCTCTAGGCCTTTTGGGGGCTGACTATGGAAGCTGCCACTGGATTAGAGGTAGCAGAGGGTTGTGTGAGTGAGAAATGAAATCCGATTTCCTGCACTGTTCGGGCTGACTATCAGGAATATTTCATACTAAGAGAAACAATCTCTCTGTCTATCCGGTGTGTGTGAAGGAAGAAGCGTCTTTTTCAAGATGAAAAGGAGGTGTTCTCTCATGATTTCCTGCCTATCAATGGCATAATTCAGAGTTCAAGCTCTGCTGGCTGAGGGTTAAGGAATCAATTTGTGTAAGGGTTAAGGGATACTATTTGATTTGAAATCTCAAGGGCATGCTACAGGGCTTGTTCCATCTCCTCTGCACATTACCCAGAGTGCATCGGCGTGTCATTATGCCTCACAAGGATAGGAAAGGGGAAAGGAAAAAAATCCTAAAGAGACAAAGAAAGAGGGGGAACACAGATTGGAGAGGGATTGCAGGGTCTACAATAGGCTTCAGTAATGGCACCGGGCTTGCAATTGTAAATCCATTCGCGTTGGAGTTCAATCACCACAAAGCTCATAGAGGAGGCGAGAGGAGGATGGAGTGGAGAGGGAGTAGTTTTCCACCTCCATCTCACTATTACTAGACCATTAAAATAAAACGGCTGGTTTTTCCTGCTGCCTCCCGCTGGCTCAGCCTCAGGTGTCTATTCGTGAGGCGGTTTTCGAGGTCAGAGCAGGAGGGCAGAGAGGGAGATGGGTGGGAGGTGCGTGGGTGGTGGGGTGGGTGACCCAGTGGAGGGGTGAAAGCACGGGTTGAGGGAGGGTCGGTTGGGTTACAGAAAAATCCTGTTACACCTGACTGCTTCACCTTCCCCAACCTTGGCCCCATCCACCTCTCTGTGTCCTTCCTGGCCTCATGCATGACTGAGAGCAGTGCACCATGGGAGGCCAGTATTGTGGCAGGCTCAGGCATCCTGGTTTCCAAGGACAGATATCACCTTTGTTTCCCAGCAAGGGGGGGGGGGGGGTCTATGAGATCTATAGGACAATTTAATAGATCTGCAGTTTCTTACAGTTACATATTTGTAACTGCTGTAAATCCAGTTACATAAGATTCCTTTTAACAGGTAGAAACCTCGAGCAGAACCAGGCTGTGTAATGGTTTCTTTTCTGCTGAATTCACCCTCTTAAATTGAAATTATTACATTAATACAAGTTACTAATTAATACAGTTTCATTCAAAATGCACCTGCAGTAAAATATCCTTCAGTGGTACAATATTCTGCCTATATATATTTTGTAAATGTAATCGATCGTTGATAGCATGGCACAATGATAACTGTGGCAGTTTTTGTTCTTCTCATTTCCAGCTGACAACTGTTGGTTTTGTCTGCTGAAATCACAATTGTCTGTCTCATTAAAATATCCTGTAACCCCACAAAATAAAGCAGTTAGCTAATGACATGCCCATTGCCTTTGGAAATAATGTAGGTCGCCGGTAAGCTTGTTAGCTGGGTATACTAAAGATTGCAGCTTACATTAAAGCAGATAAACAAACTGTTAAGTAAAGGTTTAAAAAACACCCACCCAACTCTGTAAGTATCGCTGTTATTAGAGCCCCATGCACATCGTTTCAGCATGTGGAGAAATCATGTATTTTGTAGTTATTTTAAGAACTTGATATGAGATTCTATATCCAGAGTTTTACAGTCACTGTTGTTCATGTGAGCGAGCCTGAGACCAAGCAGTTGGGAGACGGGGTTACACAATGTGGAAGCTTTGCAGGGTCCGGGTCACTTTATACCCGGGAAGTTGAACATTTTTGGCTTCATGCGTCGCTGAACAACTTTAATAGGAATGAATGGGCCCCCGCCTCCGATGCTGTATCCAGTTCTCTTTGTACACCCATGGTAAGGCTGAGTGGTATCCAGATTTTTACATCCATAGGAGAAATCCAAAGCTTGACAGACCTGCAGTGCCTGGTTACCGTTGCTAAACTATGATATAACAGTTGCTGTTCAGGTGCAGGGTTTAGTGGACAGTCAAGTTATCTTGTGTCAGTTTTGTTATCCTGTGTCTTTCGCAGTGTGAAAAGTAAGATTATCAAGCTTTGTTTCCACTATGACCTGATTACTTGTATGTTCCAGGTTGAATTAAATATCCTTGGTATGTACTGATAGACACACACACACACACACACACACACACACAACAACAAAAAGAAGCCCAACATAGCCATCAGTATGAAGAGTTTCACTGGACAGCTGACGAGACACAGAAAGTGTGTGTTGTTTAACTGGGTTGAACTCATTTTTAGTGAGCTCAGCTTTTAGTCACGCTGTTTGTACATCTTATCATATCTATGCAGTTGGAAGAATGTCTCTCAGTTGCATCAGTACTCCATGTACTGAATGTGTGGCTCCCTAAGCTTGTGGAGACTATGGAAGATGAAGAATTCAGCACAGCTAAATGATAATAACAATAAAAATATTAGATTTTCTACAAACACAGTTACAATAGAAGGGGATTTGCAACAGACTGAAAAAGAAATCCACAGTAAAACCTAGGTAAGATGTATAAAATCCAAGGCCAGAAACATAAATGTAAAGCATCAAAGCGAGGTTAGAAAAGATTGTTAGATGAAAGGCAGTCTGCTAAAGGATGTGTATGTCTTTAGCTGCAGGAATGTGGCGAAAAATAAATCAACCAAACTCGGTTTGTTCACTTTTTTACTAAGAATGTACCACTATTTTTCTGTCATAAATCTTAATTGCTTGAGTGCATAGATGTTAAAACAAAACTGATTTGGGTTCATATTGCTGGTTGTTTGCCTTGTGATGTTAGTTTATACCTCTTGAAATTCACACGCCTTCCCCGCACATAAAACTTAATTGACACGAAAATCATTGAGTATCAAATCAAATATAATAACATAACTTTAATTACATTATACACAAACAGTTAGAATGTTATTCCCTCAACATGATAGGCAAGTTATTACATTATGCAGTTACAATTAGTTTATTGTTTATTATGGCCAGGCTTTCATGTTATATTGAAAGTAATTGTATTTATAGATAGCATATAGCATTTTATTTCACACCTGAAGAGCCAATGACAGCAGGGTTTTTCAATTTGTCGATGCCACTGCACTTGTATTGCACTTCTCTGTCAAAATAGTCTATTGATGAATTTTCAGGCATACTAAATGGAATCTCAACTAGAGGTGTGGTCAAACTTAAAATCATTCTGTATTTTGAGAAACGTTCTGTTATTCCCAAGGCACGTAGTCAGTACCAGGGGTGGCATTTGAGTTAATGTTATGCCTCCTAATGTCACCACAGATCAATGATATCAAGAACTTGGATTTAACATAGCATTAAGTCTCACCAGAGATTAGCAGCATCTTCCTGTCCCCTTGTTCTCATCTTTAATCAGCAACTGTCATTGTCCTGTCACTGCTTATCTCACTTATATCCCTGTAGATCTTCAGGACCCCCACCTTTCTGCAATACAGACCCTTTATTAGTTAAAGCTGGGGTAGGCAGTGTTTCTTTAGTGTCATTGAATCTCTACCCCAACACCTCGCCATTGTATATTGTATTGTATTGTATATAGCATTGTGTTTTGTCTTTTACATATTCTATTTTATTTTGCAGTGCTGGGACATGAGGAAACTGTAATTTCGATATATATGTATGTACTGCTCATACTGTGATACTGACAATAAAGCTCTATTATTATTATTATTATTATTATTATTATTATTATTATATTATTATTGGGCAAATATTCCATAATAACTTTTCTGCATATTGTAATTCATGTGGTCTGAGAAAACCTTCTGCACCTCCTCTTGCATCTGTTTTCAGGTTTTATAAAATGTATCCTGTGAGGGGAGACTTTGGGTGATCACAGGTCATTTCAGAGAGAGGGCGTTCCCATTGACTGTTCTACAAATGCAGATGCGTCCATGTGAAAGCCAGATTCAATGACGGCAAATCTTGCAACTTGTGATAAATATCCAACTTTGCCTACAACAGCATAGTAGAAAACACATGTGTGAACACACCCTGGCTTCACATGGAGCATTGTGCATTATGTGCTGCTTGTATCGATGACTGGCAGAGAGGCGTGATGTGTGTATTTGTGTGTGTGGTGTACTAGCCTCTTATCCCGCTGTTAGATGGCGTGGTAGCTGCCAGGACGGGCGTCTTTGAGGAGACAAGTCACGACAAGAGCAACTGGGGCTAAAAATGAATCCTTCAGTGTGCACAAGGAACTGGTTAATGTCTGACTGACCATAAACTAGTGTTGACAAGAGGTGTTTTATGCCACATCATAACATAGCAACATTGTGTTTATTTAACCAGTAAGCTGATCTCCTCCCTAAACACATTCTGAGAGAGAAACATTATGTTCTAGTAGTAGAAGTAGGAGGAGTTTTAGAGAAGAGGGGAATATGTCTTTATAAAAGTGTACAAAAGTGCATTATTGACAGAGAAAGGAATGTCATCTATATTCTTTGTATTTCACACTTGGTAATAAACACTGCAAAATGTTATATTGACACAGTTTGAGAAATACAAGATGGCACGTTTTGAAGTCGTAGCTCACCATGTTCAAAATGTTAAGCATCAAGAAAATCACATTTTCATCAGACATGAACACATGAAAACACAGAAATGTGTGCTATTCAACAACAAAAAAGAACATAATGAGACTTGAAATAATCATACTTGGTAAAAGGTAAAAGCCAAAAGGATATTTCATGCTTTTTTTCTGATACATCACTGTTGGAAGGGACAATCACTGTCTTTACAACATCCCCAAATCCTTCCAGAACCACCTCATCATCCACAAGGTGCAGTGAGTCCCTAGTTTCAAGTTTATTTACTTAAGACTTGCCATGATATTTTAAATCCTCCCTTGTTGAAAAAGCAAAGGACTTTACAGGAAGACTGAAGAGAGCTCTGCTCCTACAGAAGCTCCTTAAGAACTTTAACCAGTGTCCCATTGAGTCTACACTCGTGCTGCATAACAGTATGGAAAGTAAGCCGTACCATTGCAGATAGGAAAGCACTCCTCAGTGTTATCAGAACTGCCCAAAAATTGCCCGATCACAACTTCCACCATTAGAGGATGTTCGCATCGCTCCCTGCCTCCAGAGAGCCGTCAACAATTTTGAGGATCCAGCCCTCTGCAGCAAATGCATGTCCTTATGTTCTTCTGCAATACAGACTGACATGGCTGCACAGAAGAGCAGCTTTTTCTCCAGAACTGTCAGCTTCCTTAACACTTCCACCATCATAACTGTCACCCAAGCAACCCACTCTTTTGCTGCACCATTCCATCCATCCGTATACACTCAATGCATCAATACAGGATACCATGTTACAGACAGCACCGCTAAACTGCTGTTTGTCTCATACTAGTTGTTATTGGTGCATGCTGCTGTTTGTTTATATGTTGTTGGTGCAGAGTCATGGCGGTGCAGTCCTGTTAAGTCCCTTTCCTGGCTCCTTAGTGCTCCTTCAGTGCTCCCTCCTACCCTCCATCTGACACCTCTGGCTCGAACTTGACAACCTTTTCTTCCAATCTCTCTCTTTGGCCACCTGAAATATGCTCAGAGTGCAGCCTCAGGGGTTGAGACAAGGGGGTACACTTCAGAAACTCACCTAGGATGACTTTGGGTGTGTTTGTGTGCACCGCAATGGGAGGCACAGGCTTTCTCTGGTCAGATGTCACCGTAGTCAACACACACCTTCTCTCTGGAGACAGAAAGACAAAAAGAGACCGGAAGAGAGAGAGAGAGAGAGAGAGAGAGAGAGAGAGAGAGAGAGAGAGAGAGAGAGAGAAAGAGAGAGAGAGAGAGAGAGACATAGGAAAGTGTGATCTGGCATTTGCCTCCCTCAGATCAGAGGGTCTGTGATCGTACTCCCACAAACACACACACACACAAACACGCAAATAGACAGAGACACGTGGTTACTGAAACACACAAACAAATGCATGACGCCCACACATCCAGAAATCACACAAAAAAATGTGTAAGCTACCCAAACCAGCATCTACACAATCAGCCGAGTTGGGAGTAGCATGTTACAACAACAATATCACTTTACTTTAAATCATCTTACTCTTCCCGGCTGACTCAGTTGTTACATGGTGCAGTTGCAATGATCATAAGTTAATAAGTTATTAATCTGACTGAATGTGTGAAACATTTTGGTGCATCATCCATTACCCCTCTGACATGAGTTGGTCCAAGCCGGTTTGGCTTCCAGGGTTCTCTTTATTGATTTATTGATTATCTTTTCATTTACCTTTAACTTCCCCACCTTCGCCATTAGCTAACGTTTTAGAATTTTTGTTAGATTTAGGTTTATTTATAAATGTTTTTTTTGCCATGCTTCCAGTGTAAATCTATTGATGGCAGTGCCAGCTGGTGGTCTGTTGGTCCACCACTTTATATCAGATTGAAATATCTCAAAAACCTCTGTATGTATTGCCATGCAAAAATGTACAGACATGTATGACAGATCCTAATGACTCTGCTGATCCCCTTACTTCCTTTAGACCCACCATAATGTTGATATCTGAAGTTATGAGTGAAATGTTGACAATTATTAAATCGATTGCCATGAAATTTGGTGCAGACATTCAAGTTCCTCTCAGGATGAATTGTAATAACTTTGGTGATTCCCCTGGCTTTACCTCTTTAGTGCCATCACCAGGTCACATTAACTAGCTAACGTTAGCTAGCTATACATATATATAAAGATAAGATAATGCACAGAATGAATAATAGGGTAGGAACAAAGGAATGTAACTTATATCTATAGAAAATGAGCAATAACATGCTGTCATTGTCAACATTTAGCCTCACTGAGCCACTCATTTAATCTATAACACTTTTTGTTTTTGTTATATTGTAAAACAAATAATTATAGTCATATAAACAGTTAGTCTATACAAGTGAAACTACACCCTTCTTATACCCTATTGTTAGTGTGACTTAAATCCATTACCAAGACCAGGCAAAATGTCCTCACAACCAACATTTTCATTATGAAACTAGTGGTCTGTCCTCACAGATATAGCTAAACCAGACACCAAATACACACACACTGTGGGTTTTTCCCCCCCCACCTGCCCCCCTCTCTCTCTCCCCAAACCCATCAGCTCAGTGTAAGCCCTTCTCCAGCATGGAGCCAAAGAGTTCAGTGATGCCAAGCTGAGTCCCTTAATAACTCCACAGCTCTCTTGCCTGTTCCCAGTGCCAACCCTGCTGCGAATGACAACTAATATGATGGTGGGCCCCGCCGAGACATGTGGTCCACTTCCTGTATGACCGAAGGAGGTTGGACTGGTCTGATGTTGGTTATCAGTCCTACCTGTGGTGAGGAAAGTCACATGGAAAACAGGACACTGGAGTCTATATCTCTGTGGATGATTACAGGGGAAATAATTATAATCTGTCTAGCTTAATGGCACAGAATGACCATAATATTACAGTATATTTCAACCTGTTACAGAGTACAGAGGACAGAGCTTTGAGTGAGCAACCAGCATTATAATATATGTTGTTCTCAAACCAACAAAGAAGAACAGAACTCTTACATGTTCCATTTTTTTGCATTGTAAAGTGCTATCTCGACACTTGATGTTTCTGTCACACATCTGTTATAATTAACTAGCTTATTTGTTCATATTTGTATAATGTAACACTGTATAAGCATAGAGTGTTTCTGTCAGCTGCACAGTGCAGTGTGCACATCTTAAAGTTGGCCTAAAATAGCTAAAGCAATTCAAACATTATATGTCTGACAGCTGAATATTTCTGCAGTAAGAAAATATAACCTGCATCATCTCTTTCCTTTTATTCTTGGATCGAAGGTAGTGTTCTACCAAAAGAATTACAGTCCAAATGTATGCTAGCGATCCTGATAGGATACAGTGTTTCTTATACATCATAATACAAAAGTGCTGGGCGGAAAGAATGCGCTTTACTGTTTTGCAGAGACCACCTAGGAGCTGAAAACATAGCTTTTGTCCTGTGGGTCCTATAAAATCAACTTATCCCATTGGGAGCATGGCTTTTCTCATCAAGTTTCATCAGAATCTGCCTTCTTGATTATATATTTTGCTTGTGTCATACAAAAGGGGCCATGACTGTTAATCTCACAACCAATAGAAATTTAAACATTGAAACCTCAATGAATAAAAAAAAAACATTAAAGACTATTCACAACTGGAAAAAACATCCATATCTACCACACCATTTATCACTTAGCACCAAAGATGGTACCAAAATAGAAACAGGCATGAACTCCAGGTTCATCACTTTAGAAATCATATCGACCAGTCAGCATTGTGCACCGCTGATATGATGCCACTTTGTCCTTCACCACAGAGAAAAAATCTGCTTTTATTATTCTGTATATTGAGTGTGTGACTGTAGCATGGGAGGACTTTACTCATCAGCTTCAGGGTCAAGTTCAGTCTATAAAACTTGCATAACCTGCCTCAACCTTGCCATAGTGGTTTTCTAACACACTGAAAGAATGTTATTAGTAAATCTCTCCATTGAGAGACTTAGGGTCTCATGAGGTCTGCATGTGAATCCTGCATGTCCTGACCAAAATCAAGTTCTGAGGAACCACGTTATTTTTTTGCCTATGAGTATGAAACTGGTCATATTTGAGGATAATGACTATTGTTGCTAAATCTTGGCTATGGGCAGCTACAGCTACAATAGTGAAAAAAACAAACCTTAGGCTCTATATAGTAGGAGTGAAGCCATGCCTCTGTCCTTCATGTCCTCCTCCCCCTCTCTCCTCCCTCCTCATCTTCCAGTAAAACAGCTAGGCTGCATTGTGATGGATAAGGCCGGAGTGCCTCACAGGCTCTGCGGGGGATGATGAATTCACCTCTCCACCTCGGAGTTTGATCTGACCCGAGGCTCAGCGTGGACTACTGCATCTCCCCAGCCCATAGCGCTATACAGCCCTCCACACAGGAACATTTAGTCCTGTGGCCAGCACACATGCACCTCCTGAAGCATCTGGAAACATAGCAGTTTAAATGGAGACTCTTTTTTTTAACCTTTAGACAGGCGCTCTGAGATGAAGGGGGATTAAAACTAGGTATTTCAACCCATACAAAACCTGAGAATCATCCACTGTATTTTTGTTACGATCATGGCAGATGAGTCAACCAGTTAATTTTTCTTGTGATTCCTATCACTGAGATAAATGGCACAGCACTATGCCCCTGCAGCGGGTAATATCGAAACCTTAAAAGTTCAATGATTAGTCTCACTATTTAGTCAAAGTAAATTACAAGAGACTTTGGTCAGCATTTCGTTTTCTTAAATCTAGTATCTGCAAAAAGAGGTTTAAATATACATACAATTCTAAGTAACTAACAACTAAGACCTATCTTGTAGAATACATGCAATTTTCCCAAACACCAGTTACATAACAGTAGTTTGAATCCTGCATATTTGGGTATTTTTTGCACCTTTTTGACATTGTTTCTACGTAACAGTTCATCGCCCCAGCCTCCCCTAAGCATGCAGTATCCTGCTCCTGTCTTTGGGGGCCACAGAATAGTCTCACTGGTTTTATAGGTGTCTTTTAATTAGCCACTAATGAAGACAGAGCAGAAATGGTTCCACTGATCAATTGCGCACATAATTAGATCAGGGATTTTATAGTGAGAAGCAGAAGGGAGGCAGAGAGGAACGAAAGGACAGCCACATGCCAACAGACGTGTTGGAAGCCTATTAGCTGTCATGTGCTGCATTCAGAATGCAGAAGATCCATCTCTTCAGCTCCGACTGGCAGGTTCAACAATCAGAAATATGTTGGGAAATCAGAACTAAGCAGATCCTATAAGAGATGAGTTTTTTCTTGTGCTGGCCTGGCTTCTCTGCTCTTAATACCACCTAAATGCACCGTCTCAGCAAGTCCGCTATCATAGGACAACCAGATTTTCCCAGTCATACCTTGTTAGATCATTCATGTGGAACCCAAGTTTTAATGCAGTGTTTCAGACAGCGCCTGAAGGCAGCCATGCTCAGCATTGCCCATTGTTGCACGATGAGAGCACATAAAGCAGCAAAGAACAGTGAAGTGGCTGATGAGTGATACACATGATGGATAGATGCTGCCCCCTGCTGACCCTGAGTGATTTGTTTCTTCTTTATTTTTTTCCCTCCTCCATGTAAGTACATTTGACATCTTATATCAGTGACATTTATGGAGGTGGAGGGAACATGACTCACACATAGTAAAATATATTATTCAAACAGTTTGATGAATTATGACACTGGCTGTCATCCTCACATACCCGATGTTCTTCCTTTTCTCTCAATCTCCACAGCATTACTTTCACCTGAACATGCTGATGACATGTAACCAAACTGTTATCACTTTAGATTAGCATAGTGAGCCAGTAATTATACATCAGTTGAAGTAAGTCAAAGCTTAATCCTCTACAGTAGCTTTTCTGAGTTATAATAGAGATCTCAGATCAAGGGAAAGTCAGTGAAAAGATATTATACTCTGTGAGCAAATTCCAGACTTTTAGCTTTATTTTGATGGTATTTACATCCATATTGGGTGTAGAATTGTAGCCCTGTAAAATGATTGTTGTGTAATTTCAAATTCTACAGTACAGAACCAAATACATTTAAGAAATTGGTCTGGCAGTGTTAATTTGCTTTATTTCTTGTTAGTTGTGTGCAGCATTCATTCATTATCATTACTATAATTTATTTATTTATTATTGCTGATTTCTACATTTTTGTGTCAGAGTATCCCCTTAAAAATGAGATGGTGCATCTCAATGGGTTTGTCCTCAGATCTAGTTGGTTCATTTTGTTGTCACAACAGCTCCCAACAGTGAGGGTACAGTCAGGGTGTTGTGTAACCAAACTACCACTGGGGGTCAGTGTTTTCTTAAAACTGTTAGACTTGTCAAGAGGGCAACACGAAGTGATTTACCTACAATCTCAGGCAGGTATATTCCTTGTATATTTTAAAGAATTTATAACTAAAGGAAGCCGATCAGCTGGTGTGTTTTTCAGTGTCTGTGTGTTTCCATCACACCTGTCAGAGTTCTCTTTAGCAAAGCACTGAACTTTACTTGACCTTAGAGACTGATACAGATTTCCTCTAAAAGTTGATGCAGATTTTATAAGATCCAAAATGATTATTTTAAATTTTGGATGGTTGGTTTAGAACAAGTCATTTGAAGGTGTCCCCTTGGGCTCCTCTTAGGAAATTGCTATTGGCCTTTCCCAGACCAAACAATTAACAAGAAAGCAGTTGTTCGATTCATTGATAATGACAATAATTGTTAGTTGCCACGCTAGATTTTATATTTCCAACATTAAACATTAAGCAAGGTCTGACTTGTGAGGTTAGGGCTCTTTCCTTGGACATCCATGGATAAGAAATAGGTCATTTCACTTGTTCTTTATGCACATTAACCTGTCTTTTTAATATGGATGGTCCTAGGCAAAAAAATACAACCTTAACTCTGCTGTGCTCATTGAGCGTCACAGAGGCACATAAATTCCAAATAAATTGAAATTCTAACAGACGGAGCTGAGTTGAACAAAATCACCAAATGTCACGAGTCTTTAAAACAAACCAAACAAACAATATGTGGGCGAGTAAATAATCTCTCCTGTTCTATTTGTTTGTCTGCCTGTGAGCCTTACAGATGACAGACAGCAAGGTTGCGGATGAAACGTTTTCATTTCCAGCCTCATTAAATTGCCCTGGGAGTATCTGCTGAAGCCTTATAATACACCTCCACCTCCCAGTACTCCCAAGCATGCATCAGCAGAAATGTTTTATTCAGTGTCGTGTACAACGGTGGCAAGATCTGCCTGCATGTCTGATGTTGAATTTGAATACATTTGACACTGCAATCTGAATGATTTAGGTTTAAATGAGATTAGTTTGTGACGCAGCGCGTTCCTCTCTGTGTTACATTTAATAGCTGTTCGTTTAACTCACTGGAAAGAAAGCGTTATTTCACAATTGATTTACATGCCAGCGAGGTGTGAGGATGTTTCATTTTTGCCTTCGGAGAGAGCTAGTTATGGCTCGCTCACAATGCAAATATGGCTGGGCTCATCCGGGGCTGTAGCTGCTGAGTTCATGTGCTTTTGTCAAGCTTTTGCTGTGTTGTGCATGTGCCAACACGGGCCTAGATTAGCATTTTGGGTTGGTGGAAATTCCCTCTTGTGCAATTTCTGGTCTGGCTGTACATGCTCGCCTGCCAGAAAAGCCCACTTGCACAGAATCACATCAGAGTCCAAAAACTGGAAACTCTGCGGTGATAGGAGGCTGCAGAGAGACCATCTGGTCTTCGGAGGCTTTCCCTTGATATTTTAAATTAGAGGGGTTTAGTTACATTACCATGACACCACAGTGTACTCTTGTGGCCTATGACTGCAATGTGTCCTCACATCCACGCTTCATGTTTGGCTCATATTAGCCCCTGCTAACTCACCGGGACACGTACAGCATTGGCAACCACACAAACACAGGGACAGGCTCGCCCACAGCCACAGGATGTTGTCCTTCCTAGTCAGTGATGATTTCCTGGAAGCCTAAATGGGTGCCCAGCATCTGTGCAGTGTAACAGGATTTTATAGGACATGAGAGGGAGAGACATGCTTGACTTGTTTTTTCTGACGTTACTTTTGCCACGGTTCAAATGCAATCACGACCGCGGAGAGATAGAAACAAACAAGCGGCCACTCATGATTGGCTGGCATGATGAGGTCGACCGCACAATGCAGTCAGCAGCTGCGGTCCTCCTTGAGTTGAGCAGTGTGCTGTTTGGATAGTGTTCAGCAGCAGGCCTGACTAGGGATGCAGCCAAATCAGCGTCAGCTATGCTGAAAGGAGAGGTGAAGCACGAAAGCCCAAACTGGCCTGTGTGTCCAGCAAACACATTTTACATCTGCATAAATCAAGTGTTTGGACAAGGCTTTTACTCCAAGAAACTTACCTTGAAGTAACTTGATCAACAACATCACAAGCAAACAGTAGTAGGGAGCTGAGGTCGGGCCAAATTATCTAAACAATAAGTACACGTCCTGAAATGTTTCTCAAATTATTCATGTATGTTGTATGTGTCTTTGTGTAGATATACACAATTTACATTTTATTGTGCACTCTGCTGTACTCATCAGTATTTTTATTTTATTTTATGCAGACTATTGTGCTTACTTTGACTCAACTAACAGTTAAGCCACAGTGTCAATCTCACACCGGAAACCACATTCATCGCAGAATCACGAAGTGTAAAGCAGCTCCCAGCATCCTTCTCTGTCTCAGAGAGGAAGTGGGTAAGACATACAGAACAATATGACCAGAGACTGTTTATGG
Organism: Nannoperca obscura; assembly: GCA_036024295.1. Lineage (NCBI taxonomy): Eukaryota > Metazoa > Chordata > Actinopteri > Centrarchiformes > Percichthyidae > Nannoperca > Nannoperca obscura. The sequence continues at coordinate 49,291 of JAVQJL010016682.1, read as the reverse complement.
TTACTGCATACACTGCTGCAACAACAGTATATCTCAGTAAGGTGGATAATCTTATGTTTAGATTGGACTAAATTTATGGACTAGTTTGGATGAAATAGGTATGTGGTCTAGTCTGAAGTAAGCAAAGCTATCTAACTTCAAGTAACTTTCATTTGCCTGGTTATGATCAGAAACTATATTTTTGTTTTAGTTAATTTAACAAGATGTCTGTTAAAGATCAAGGCGATTAGTCTAAAAGTCCATTAGCAAGTCTTTTTGTCTGTTATTGGCTCCTCTTAGTCTTATCTTCTCAAAAATACTACTGCAGTAAGAATATTTCACTTTTTATACTTAATGATCATGATAAAACTAATGATTATTATGCAATGTTTTCAGTCACGTATGCACATGTAAAGCCTGTCTGATGAAGCGCCTTGATGATGATAAAAACAACTAGAACAATTCATGTTTTATTTCCAGCTTTTTTTGTCATCATACCTCCTTAGATCCACATTAAGTGACAAATAATCTAGTTTCAGAGAGAGAACTGTGCCAGGTCAATTTGTAAGAACTGACCTGGTGCAAATCCAAATATATTTCCAAGCTCTACTGACATTTTGCTTTTAAGGGTTTTTTTTGCAGTCAGTGCACAGGCCAGTGTTTTAAATCACTTCAGTCTGCATGTTACTAAATCCATGTGCTTTACCAAATGAAAATACAGCGTGTGACTTAAAGAACACATAAGAGCCATGCTCATGACTAGACTCTATTTTCAGTCATTACAAAATAGCAAGATTAGTGTCTTTACACACACACACACACACACACACACACAAACACATTTGTTCCTCTGGGGGAGTTCTGTCTTTTGAAAGCGTGGAAGAATAAAATCTTCACCACTTTCCACTACAGGATTTATAAACACACAACATTTTTATTCCATTGCATTCTGTTGTATTTTACTATTTTATCCCACCATATATCCCCCCTTGTATTACATTCATTTAATGTTGTTCTCCCATAGTGAGCATTTGCCATTGTTGCCCTTTATTCCCCTCCACATCTCTGTCATGGAGCAAAGAGAAGAGAACAGCAGCAATTTGAGTTTAAAGGGGCCATAGCCAAGCGGAGCATATAGAGTCATTGCAGTGCCAATGAATCTCTGTGCTCCGCTGGCCCTCACAAACGGGGAGCGGCAGAGTGGAAAGGACAGCTCTTTTCTCAGCGCCTGGAATACAGCACTGTGCAGTGAGATGCATGGCCTCCCACAACCCACTACAGCTCCATTACTTAGCCAAGAGTTCGTTGGGACACGACGTCTCCACACAGCATGTAGACACTCTCATTCCAACCCTATAAACCCGCGGAGAGGAGTCATCAGCACACAGAGAGATTTACAATGGCCTGGCCCGGGGCCCCAGACAGTTATAGATCCCTTTACCTTTCAAGAGCAATTTCACCACAAATAGGATTAAAACTAATGGCATTTGACACCACCGGGTCCAGCACATTGAATCCATCGGGTTTTATCGCGCTGACATTTCAAAAGGTTGGCCTGTGTGTGCGGCAGGGGGGCTAAGAGATGCAGAGCTGGGTGACATATAGAGGACCCTTGGGACCCAGGCTTTTACAGCCAGCTCTGGAAATGCTGCCCCACCCTGTCCCTCTTTGCCTGTGCCCAACACCCAGCCAGTTCCATTACAGCAACTTTTATAGACATTAAAACGCAAAGTCTACAAATCATAACACTCCAGTGCACGTTTTCCACTGGTTTGCAGATGGGAGATGTTTTTCGTCTTTGTTCCACGGGTCGGGGCCCTTTTGCCGCGACCATGCACGGAATATGTAAGCAGTCCTGTCAGCGGAGTAATGCTCATTATCTCAGTTGTTGGCAAAGTAATATTCTCCCTGTGTGATCTGTTTACTTCATGATGGTAAATTAAACCAGGGAATGATTTTCTTCCTCTTTGCCGTTTAATTTCAATTTGTATAAACAAGACTCTTCAAGGTCAGTAAATGAAACCGCTGTGTTTGGAATGTGAATGGAGTTTGTTGCCTCGGGGATCCTGCGCTATTAAAATGTGCTCATTCAGTAGCATAGTACAGTACTTGACCTGAATAACAATTTTAGAATTGCCTCACTTCATTACTATGACTGCGTGTACTCTCTTGAACTTGTCTCTTTGTACGCTCTAGTTGTGTTTGGTTGTTTAACCACAGTGTTACAAGAAAACAAAACCATCTCATACTGTGATGTTGCATCAGCTACTTAAAGACAGTTTATCCATGCAGATGACCACTGTCCTCGAAAATATCTCCGCTTTTATCCTATCCTTGTTTATTGAAATAGGGTTCTCTCTTTTAATGCGAACACATAAATTCTGTGAGCGTTTACACAATAAATCCATTATCTCTTGATTGTATGTTGATACAGATCCCAAACAAGAGACTGTAAAGGAATGGCCAGCTCTAGTCACACTCTCTAGCAAATTCAGCTGAACAGGGTTTATAGTATACAAATGGTTTCCTTAATTTGTGGCTCTGTTTGCTGTAAAACATACATTACATGGCAGTCGTCTTTATTAGGATGTCCAGGCTGAAAAAAGCGGGCAGAAATCACCCGCTGAGATTGAAAACCTAATTAAATTTACATACAGCTTCAAGGCCTCCCTCTCTCTGCTTTCGGTGCTCCCATTCAAGCCTGTAAACACCACTTTTCAGAAATCATTACTTTGGCACACTAAACACTTTCCACCCCGAGAACAAAGCGAGTTGGAAAAAAACGGGAATACATTAGCAACCGAAATGAGATCATAAGCAGCATTTGCAAGGTGGCTGTGAAATCACAAAGCAGGGATGAAATATCTCTGCCTGTGGAGTGTTCGGAGCTGGCAGAGCTGGCAGTTAGCCGCTGTGAGTGATTGAACTAATATTTGGAGTTATTAGTTCTGCTACATTTTCTTTGCGAATGAGAAGTGTAGCAGGGCCAGGATGACATAGTTTATGCCGCTGCTGGGCTCTCTCAACCAGCAAGCGCTTCAAAAAATATAAAAGTGATGAAAATCACTTCAAAACCACTCTTGTGTATTCAAGAGACAATTTAGCTTTTACATTTCAGACAGGGCTCAGTGCAGGGCTGTGGACCCAGTGAATATGAAATGTTAGTGTCCTAAGTATTGCTGCAGGTTCGGTGCCCCCAATATGTCTGCACACCAAATGCATATCATCATTACAAGTATCCCAGCTCTGCTGCATAATGCCTACAGATTTAGTTAAAGGTGACAATTAATTCTAAAGGTTCAGTACAACCAAATTATACAAGTGTAGAGGCCCTGCAGATAACTTTGGTTTGGTACACATTGTGGCTGACATCCCTATAATTTCCAGAATTTTTTTTTATTAAAATAGCTCTTGTGTTTTCCTTCCCTCTCTTCTGCTGTTGTAACATTTTAATTTCCCCTCAGGGATCAATATAGTGTTATTTTTATCTTTAACTGAATGTGAATGGAATTTGGTGATGCTCACACAGTAAGATGTTGCTGTTGATTTTATTTTTTACAATTGTCATTTTCAATGCTTTGAGCACCACAGACCAAACTCGGTTTGCCTCCATTGTATTCAGGTGTTGAAGTACCAGAGATGGATATTGCAAAACCTGGACAAATACCAATAACCAAAATGATCTGGATGAATCAGTACCATCAGGATGGAAGTGTATGAATGTGCCTTGAAAGACAAGCCAAGCTTTACGCTGAGTATAAAAAGTCTATTTGAAATGACATCAATCCACCAGAGGCTCAACAAGTGTTTCTCAGCGTTGGTTCCCACCCAAGACATGAGTTTATTCTCAGTCAGCTGCGGTTGTCACCTCGCTAATGTAGCATAAGCATCTGAATTATGACTATTAATTGATTCAATATAGCACTTGTGTTTTCTTTGAGATATGGCAATGAAAATATGAAGTGCCACCAGAACCAAGTGATTAGTAGGTAGGAAAGATACGAGCTTCATGCTACTATGGCAGAGCACCTATTGCAAACTCACAAGAGTAGCAGTGGAGGCTTTAAAGCCATTTTGATATTAGTTTGTAAGTGCCATTAAGAGGCTCTTCTGAGATTTGCTCCCGATTCGGCTGCAAACAAACACAAACATGCTCGCTTTGCTGGAAATATGTGCGACATGTTGCCGTCTCATCGCCAGACAAGGCCCGATGGCTCCCCCATGGCTTCACACTGCAGGCTCTTCAGATTCAGAGATGTGATGAGATAAGACTTGAAAGAGGAGTCCTAATCCCCAACTAATGACAAGCACTAAACGCAGCCCTTTGTGTCATTGTGCCGCAGCTCTGCAAATACCACGCAGCTTTCTAATGGCATTTTGGCAATGGCGACACTTCAGCCAGGGAGAGGATGTATGGGTGTCGGTTAAACACCATCCACCATGCTCTCATATGGAAAACTATGGCTGCCACTTTTCCCCGTGTACGGACATTTTCCTGTTTCATTTAGCATAGAGGAGCAGCGCTGCTGGTAATTCATGCAGCACGGGAGAACAAATGTTCTCATTCACTAGCACCCACAGGGAGCTTTGTTTCAACACTGGTGCTTTCAGATAAGAGGAGGGTGTAGTTGGTGAGATGGACACCAGGTGGCAGTCCAAGTCTTCTGTCTCCAGCCCCCCCACCTACATCCCAAACGATGATGTAATCCTTTTCAGACCATTATATCACATGGCACAAACAGGGTCTTTGCTCCTCTCCATGTGGACACACTTTGATTTCCAGTGATTGCTGATACCATTGTTGTGGTTATCTCCTGCTCGGTGTGGTTATCTTGTATTCATAAGAAGTCTCACAGTGTCTCTTTAATGAAATCAAAGTCAGAGCTGATTCTGCAGCGCGGTGCTGAGGCGAGCTCTCCCATCTGGCCACATTTCCAACGACGCTGCTTTCTCATGGATTTTAAATATGGCTGTGACCTTAACAGTAATAAAAAGCAGTACTCACAGCACTAATCCTCTCCTCCGGTCTCACTAGCTCTTAACCTTTTCTGCCACAGAATAAGTGAACTGAGCTGTGAAGATGTGAATATGCAGCCCCCCCTCACTCTCCCCACCCCCTGTAAAAATCAGCACCTAATAATATTGGCTCAGCGGCAGACAGATTACGGCAGGAGGAGAGCATCTGCTGGAGGGAGAAACAATATGACGGCTTCCTCCCCTGGGAGCAGTGGCTGTAAAAGACAATCAGGAAGAGACAGTAGGATAGAAACAACCAGGCTTTCTTGAAGAAACATGTAAGCATCATAACCACAAGTCCCGCGGGAGAGTGTAGAGAGTGACAGGAGGGATATTTGTCTTCCACAGGACTGTCAGTCTGTGTACTCATTTAATTTGTATGACACTACCCCACAATACCAATGGAACAATATTGTTTCAATTCCTGCTAATTTGATATTAAACAGACAAGAAGTGTAGACAAAAGGGGAAAATAGCAAAGTAGCTCCAAGAGTAAATCAAAGTACTTAACTTCGGATTTTGATTAGAAATGGACCAATCTAACCTGTGCTAACAGGACCAAATCTCAAGGTAGGAGCATGTCTGCACACTGCTGAATGAGAACATTATTTCATTTTAATTGAAAAACTGTAGTAGACATTTTTATAGAAATGGGTGAGAAATGTGCTATGTTTAGCGTGAGGTCAAAGGTCAGAAGTGAAAAGAGGTTCCTATGTCTACTTGTCCTCGCGACTGGAGGATGGTAGGAGGCTCTAAAACAGGGCATAACGTTAACTGGTAATGGAGCATGTGATGTCAGCTAATGCACTTCACACACGTTTTACTACTATTATGTGAGCGCAGCGATAATCTGTTTGTGGAAGTGTCTGTATGAATGTGTGTTTGTTCTAAGTCACTCAGAGAGAACACAATACAGAGACAAATGAGCAAATGCAAGATGTACAAGATAGTTTGCGGACAGAGCTGTGCGGTATGATGATATATATCATGCAACGATAGAAAAACATCTTTCATATCATTGTTTGTTTCGTTGAGTCGCAAATCACACTCTTTACGGCAATATTGTTCATCATTTGGCCGACTCCTTTCATTCTTTCTCATGCTACAGATGCAGGCAGGAAATTTGCATGAAGGCAACAAAACCAAACATGCAGGAGAGTGAATGTGACACAGAACAGGGTAATTCCATACAGGAGAAGCACTACAACCAGCCAAGACAAAACAGGGAGCTCGTAAAGAGGTGTGACTTCTGTTGCATGGACGTGGTTTGTGTATGAAAAGTCTAACCCATTTTATATAAACTATTTATGTGGTAACTGTGGTACAAGCAATACTCTGCATTTAAACAGCTCAGAGGCCTTCTTATTTTTTAACCTTTCTAAAAATAAATAACATGAGCAAAATTGTAAAGAATAGTACGTTTATCTGCTCTACTGTAAGGTGCTAACGATTACCTACAGTGGTAACCCAGCGTTTCTGCTGAGGCCAAGGAGCACATGCGCAACTGACTACATTAGCTTGTGGGGTTACAGGCTGAGTTTAAAAAAAAGCCTTATTCACTACTAACCCATCCACTGTATTTCCCCACTGCATGGAAGCTGGTCCTGGATGCTATCAGAGCTTAGGTAGCTAGTTAGTTAGCTTAATTTGTTAGCTGGCTACTTCTGAGAAAATCTGCCAGCGACAGTTGTCACTTCAGCAGAAATAACTAGCATTGTTTCAGAAACTACTCATTGTAAACTCTATGTGCCGTGCAGGACAGAGGACAGACAGGAGTAGCAATTGCAACCAAGGGGGGCGAGGCTTAGCAAACGGGCCAAACTCTGGAAAATGTTTTAGAAAATGCTTCATTTGAACTGTTTTCCAGGTTATGAATATGCTTGAAGTTGAATATACTCCTTAAAAAATGCTTTACTTTCAACATTATGTGGTGTTTTATCATCTACACAATCACAATCACTGACAGTGATGATATTGGCTTTGAGAGTCTCGAAATTTTTGGTTTAGGTACCTTGAAAGTGCTTGAAAAATGCTTGAACTGTACATTCAATAATCACATTGTATTTGTGCTTACATTTTAAATGGAGTTAAACCCCAAAAGTAAACGTGAGAGAAAATGAAGTACTGTGTAAAGCATACAGTGGTGAGCCTTATGTCAGTCATTTCCACTGCAAATCAAGTTGAAACAGTTGTTTTATTCAACAGATTATGAAGCATCTCAAATTGTTGGCATTTTCGAGCTACGAAGAATTCAAGTCCTTATATTTTAAGCCGGCAAGTATTTTTAACTGTAATTTGCAAAATCTTAATAAGTTCAAATCACTGTGTGTTTGAAGTATAAAAAAGCTCCCTCTTTATATCTGTGTCTGTGTATCAATGGCTCTCCCTCTCATTGGGACTCACCACCCACAAAGGTTAATGAGCTTAAACACAGCTCAGACTGAGCTCATTAAACAGACCACAGAGACTGGAGAGGGGAGAGGAGAGGGAGGGCGGCTGAGGAGGGAATAGGAAGAAGCGTAAAGGTGGATTGCTGCTGCCACCATGGGCAACTGGGAATATGTCACTGTGTTGGTGGAAGTGATCTACAAGCCAGTGTTTCTTTTTTTTGTCATGAAGAGAAAATGAACTGGCTTTTGGCAAGAATTTGAGGAAGAGTCATTCATAAGTAGGCAGGTTAGACCATCAAAAACAGAGTGACTCAGAAGAGCTGGACCGCAGCCTACATCTCTTCCCCGACTCTTCTGGCACCTCTGTCATTGGAGCAGAAGTGGATGCAGAAAGTGGAGGAGGAAGATGCAGAGACTTTGTCCCCTATATTAACACAAAACTTTATCGAGTTGAAACTTGCCATTAATAAGACAAAAATATTGCTAGTTGGTTGGATTCCACATAGAGTAACCACTAACGTAACATTTTTCTTAGAAATTACACTGAATTCACATGTAACCCTGTGCTTTAAACAACAAAACACTGTCTAACTTTAAAAATAATTTGTTAAAAACTGCTTGCACCAATATTGATCATGGTTCTATGCACTTTATGTAAAGCTCTTATTTGGAAGTCACTTTGGATAAAAGTGTCTGCTAAATGCCTAAATGTAATGTAATGTATTCCAACCTGAAAGACTTGTGGTTTACGTGCATTTGGATTTAAAGACTTGAGACTCGACTTGGACTTACCACCCTAAATGAATGCTGTGCTTTCAAATACTGTATGTGAGAGACAGAGATCCATTATCTCTTTCTGTATTGCGATATTTGCATGAAGTTCACAGCATGAACACAGTAAACTACTGCACTGAACCATGTGACGTGTGTAACTTGTGGTCGTGGCATATATATTATTACCGGACATGGATGTCAAAGAATTAGCAGTGAAAGAGTCTGCAACCTATTTTAAACATGCACACTATAATCTACTTTGAGCCACCCGCAGGGGTGTAAACTGAAGAGACTTGGGATGTAGTTGTTGTTCCACTATAGGCTTTGTCCGATATTCAAGGATTGCATGGCAAATCAAACAAAAGACGAGTTAGCCGAGTCAATACGAGCTTGCCACTCGTTAGTTTGCTTCTGTGTTGCTCCATGGCGTATCTGCTACTTCCTGTCACAACCTTTGTTAAGATAGTCACACTGGTACATATCTTTAGAAATACATATTGAAAAAATGTGTTCAGTGTGACAATACTACCAAAATCTAGTGGTCCACTTAAATTTGATTTTAAAAAGTATTTTAGGTTAAAATGTATCACAATAAAAATATATTGATATATATTTTATTTTTCAGAAAAATGAATAGAACAATTACTTGAAAGCAATGCAAGCATTTAACCAGCTTTTTTTTGTCAATGAATGACGAAATTAGCTCCATGTTTTATACATTATTTACCAAAAAAGGAAACAAAGCATTTATTTAATAAGGAAAATGTAATTTTCTATTTTATAAGTGTAATATATTGTATGCATTCCTAAAGATATGTTCCACTAACAAATTACTGCTTTTAAGAAAATTTTTAACAAGGAAGTAGACGCTTTTTTGCACATGCGCAGATCAAATCAGGTTTGGGTGACAGCACTTCATATCTCCTCAGTGGAATTGCAGTATTGGTGGCTTCTGTTCAATCTGTCTTTCAGCATTGCTGGTTTAAATTAAACGATTGAGTTTTTTTTTTTACATTCATATTGAAGTTTTGTACATAGCAGCTGACAAAATGTACAGGTCTGATGTTAAACATACCTGCAGATTTACAGTGACGTTCTGTGTTATTGTATGTATTTAGTCCTGTGACCCCTGTTAGCTATTAGTAAGAAATACACACTAATCCTTCCCTATGACTGACCTACATGCGCAGCAGCTTTGAAAATGCTTGTCCAGCATGTACACAGAGATAAATATGCTTGTAGAGACAAACTTGCTGAGTTACCTTGCAGATATTCTACTGACAAAAAGGGCTTGCACATTAGGAGTGTTCTTTTCCATGTCATGCTTAGCTGCAAATGAGATATTCTCTCTGCCTGATACTTTGACAGGATGAAGTTCATTAATATGATCAATGCTGATCTAATTTGAATTCATTGATAGTGTGATTAAAACTGAAGGAGTTCAAAGTAGTATAAAATGCCAAGAAAAGAGAAGACACAATAAATTAAATGTTCAGAAGACATAATTCAATATTAATTTATGGGATAGTTATGACTTTTCCTAGTTTTGGTGTCCCATAATGGACTAAATGTTGTTCATGGAATATATATACATATATTTTTTGTATATATACAGTACCAGTTAAAAGTTTGGACATACTTTCCTATTCAAGTGAATGGGAAAGTGTGTCCAAACTTTTGACTGGTACTGTATATATATATTTGTATGTGCACCGGTGTTACAGAACTGATCCAAACAAATACACATCAATAAATAGACCTTCTACAGGGCTTTTCACCCTGACCATAACAGAATTCACTGGACAAAACAATAGCCACACACAAACAAATGCACACACCATGACAAGCAGTGACCTTCCAAGTGGGAGAAATAGAAGTCCAGCAGGAGAAAAATGTCGGAGCTGGCGGGTGGCCATCCGGCAGGGGTCAAAAGGTCGTAGTGCTTCCAAGTCACAGAGATAACCTGCAACGTGATGGCAGGTGAGGGGGCCTCACTGACACAACAGGAACAAAAGGAAACACTAATGGCATGTGTCAAGCACTTTCCACTTGTCTGAATGTTCACTGATGGTGAAGGGCTCACTCACTGTGGGTTTTCCACAGACAAAACACACTTGTTTACTCTCAGAGACAGAAACAACACAATCAGAGAGTACAAGACGGGGGAGAGACTGATCGATCTGCACCGTGATGACTGTACATCAGCAGTCACTGTGTCCCTCTTCAAGTTGGAATTTCTGGTTAGTATTTCTATTTGTGCTACAATCAGGATGGCCACGTATTGACACGCCCTCATTGCCGCACAACCCTGTGTTAAACGCCTCAATGCCTGAGGCACAGAACATTTTCCAAAGACAGGAGCCTACACTGTTGTGAAGTGTTTAATGAAACTTGCAGAAATGATAGTTACAACTGCTCAAACAATTGTTCCAAACAAACTCTCCTGTTAAACTCTTACTACCTTTCCATCTTTTATGATCCTCCTGTCTGTGCAACAGTTCACGCAGGTACAACATCAAAGAGAGGTGGGAGCAGAGATGACAAGCAAAGATGGCCAGGTGGACAACCTTTGTTACGTTGAGTGAAACTCTTGCAGGAAACAAAAAAAAACCTTACACATGCATTAGTGATCACTCCAACATGAGCACAAAGAGCTTTTCATGACTTCATATTCCAGGCATGCTCCAGTGGGTGGAAAACAAGGAGGAATCCAACCAGGGTGCAATCAATACCGGAGCTTTTATATGTTGGTGGGATTTTGTAGGGTAGTAATCTCTTTATGGATTCATCAGCTGTTGCGGCGAAGACGGGTCTCCGGTTGGTCTGGTGTCTACACTCTGACCACAGTGGGACAAAGACAAAGAGAAACTGATAAAGAGGAGAAGAAGGAGGAGGAAGTGCTATGATTGAAGTAAAAGCTACAGCACTCCCCAGCTGTAACACAAACATCAGCACTTATTCTGGGTTCAACTCCTAGGTGGTCCAGGGAGAGCCATATTTCAAGTCTCCTCCGACAGACTTACGATCTCGACAGTGGAGGTATTTCACTCACAGACTAAAGCTGGATGTTGACTTTGCAATAGAGGGAGCTGTTAACAACCATCGACATAAGGACCACAGACTCAAGGAATCGCTCCCTGGAAAGCCGCACTTAGCTCCACTCGCCCATTTTTCAAGAGCAGACTGAATTCTGTCATCTATAAATTTCCCCATAAAGGAGCTGTTGTGTGTGTATGTGTTTGTGTGTGTGTGTGTGTGTGTGTATGCTTTGGCATTTGCAGCTACTAAGCAAAGCATGCCTTCAACATTTGAGGATAATTTATTCATAGACCTATTTTACTCTCATGCATAACACAATACAGATCCTCAGGGCTTCCATTAATTAAGACCTGCTGAACACATTTACACACACACGGTGGCATGTTCTGTAAACTGCCAGGAGACTACGAGCATTCACGTATAGTCCAAAGAAAATGTATGCTTTTGTTACTGTTAGCATTGTTAAAAGCTACGGGGAGAGGAAAGTTCAAAGTTCTCCAGTTTCTGTGGGGATGAAAGAGGCTGTCATGAAAGCACCAAGAGGACCTCATCCATAATGAATGCAGGGAGAAGGTAAATCACCAATGTAAGAACAGTTCAATCCATCTGCAGGCACAACTCCAACACATTTGAACCCATTTTAATATAATTTTCCACAATACGGATAGAGTCTGGACAAAATCTTGTCGATTGTGTTGCTGTAGTCCAATGGGCTGTTAATGGCTCTATATTATTGCTTACTCTGTGTGCTGTGTGTATGTATGTATAAATGTATCCATGGTCATACTATTTACAATTTGCCCTGAAATGTACACAGCAGATGCACACAGGTAATGTTATCATACCGAACTGAGTGGTGAGAAAGTGACGTTTCATACAAAGCAAGCAAATGATTTGATGAAATAATTTGAGATATTACTTAGACATGATTTGTATAATAGGAAAGATCAGAAGATCAGAGTCCAGACTGAATCAGCCCTAACCTCAAACAAGTAAAAAATCCATGTTTTCTCACATGCTGTTTGTAAATATTTTTTATTCTTAATTTATTCTTCCATGCAGTTGCTATGAATGAATCTTATGGTTAGATTATTACTTTGGTTCCACGAGGGTTTCTTTTACCTCTGGTAACAACATGAGGGGGAAAATAGTTTTTATAGGCTGATCTGATATGTGAAGAATCTCTTTCATAGCAGTTTATTAAATTGATTGTATTTTCTTTGTGTGTGCAATAATACATTTAATACAGTGATTTTAGAAGGCAGCAAAGTTACAGACATGCATTTGTCTCGCTGTCTGTCTGCATGTTTATTCTTTAATCTTTTTTTTAATCCAACGCCATTCACTTCAGATTTGTGTCACGTTAAAAAGTGATACAGAAATATTACTTAGGTCCAACCTAGTCCTGACTTTTACTTAATGTTAAGTTGCCATCAGATTCATGTAAAGGAATGCATGTCTGAAAGGGGCTGAAGTTTGTTTTAATTGGAGACTAACGGCTCAATCAGAAAAAATCTGCATTAGATGTGTGAAGAAGAATATTACGCTGAAGCTTGTTGAAGTTTGGTCATTGAGTTCATTTAAAGTTGGACTCATACGTCAAAAGACCTGTGTTGATTGCACCAGCTCCATCCAAAGCATAGCCGAAGATCTGGATGTGATGTGGAGAGGTCTTCTGATGAGCTCCACTCAGACTCTGAATGTGGTGGACTGGAGGTGAATGGGGTGGAGGAGGGTCACAGCGAATCCACAGTGAAATGACAGCTCACAGCAAGCAGGAGGAGAACAGATTTTACTTTAAACTGCAGCAATATTATTGGCTGATGGACAATGTGGCGAAATCTCGTTGGTGATAAGTGAGAGAGTAAACACCCATAATCAGATTATAAAGAAAGCAGGGAGAGAGAGAGAGGAATGTGAATGATTGAGGCATAAACGCTGAGCTTCATTAGTGTATTTTCATATAAATATATTTCCTTGTGTGCCCTTCAGTGAAAGTTAAGAGGAAGTGCAAGTACAACAAGTAGTGTTTGGAACAAATAACATGTTAGGGTTGATATCAGTTATCAAAGTGAGCAAGGATGTTTGGTCTGCCTGCAGCTTGCAGCCTGTTTTCTAATTCAGTGTTTCCACTTACAAGGCCTCTTCTAACCAGACTCTCTAAGTAGAGGAGTTGAGGTGCATTTGCTACCCTCATTATTTAGCCGCAATTCTCCCAAAAGGTTATTATTAGCCGCAAGAAGGATGATTATGAAAATATGTTATTGTAGGGCAGGAAAGCCCTTAGGTCCTGTCAGTCAGCAGCAGGCTTGATGCTGTGCTGGCTGGAGCACTGCTCTGGGCCAACAGCTGTGTCTTGTCTGTTGGCAGGATGTGTGCATGACTGTGTGTGTGTGTGTGTGTGTGTGTGTGTGGATGTTTTGTGGTGTGTATTCTTAGTACGTGTGTGCTTGTCAACAGTTTATGTTGATCATGCTAGTCTTCAGTATTTTCTGAATTGGACTCATGAGTGTTTGTGTTAGTACGCTTAGTACGCTTTGCTTGTGCATGTGAGTACTGTATTGTAGGAATGTGTCTGAGGGTCTAATTTGGGTTGGAGTTATTTCAGAGAGAGGACCCAGCTGATTGGCTGCTTCTCTGCTGACATCATCGCAGGCTCTGAGGAGCAACAAGCTTGCCAGGATTTGTCTGTGACTCACGCTCAGTCTACAGTCTGTAATGTGCCAGTTTACAGCACACAGTCAACAAACACTGGGCTTATATTATAAGGCACAATGAAGGAACACATGGAGGAGGCTACAAAGGGCCTGTGTGCCCATCTGCACATTGGACTTTTAGTTATTCAAACATTTCTCAGCACAGAGCTGCTTTATTGGAAAAAATGATTTCATAGGTTGATTTGAGCTTCAGTGGGAGGAGCCAAAAAATATTTTTCTAAGGGATAAGGATTAAAGGATAAGTCTGGCATTATTGTATATATTTCTTATTGACAACAAATCCCATGAGAAGACCAGCAATGCTTGGATCATTTCTCAATACTTACTCAATACACAGATTTCCCTACTGTATCTGTGTCCCTGATGCAGATCTCAATGCTGTTATATTAGGTATCTGCTGATACCAAGTCCGATCTGATACAAATTCCAAAATATTAAATATTTATCTGACACATTGAAATAATATGCGTAGACTTCTAACTTTTACCCACCTTGTTTTTCACGAGCTACTTGATCCACATGCTGAAAGTCCATTTTCAAAGCATTTTCAAAGCATTTGATATGATTGATTTATATGATATGAATGAGATTAGAAGAGTAACTGGGAGAAAGTAACTCCTGAAACTGACGTGACGTGATCAGCCAGAGAAGACTCATCACTCTGGAGTTGGGACTACAGAAACATGCAAGTCATAAATCATTTACCTCATAAACAATCTTTGGCAGAGTACGGACACCGACTTGCAGAGAGCACACACATCCAACAGCCAACTCTGACTTTCCATCAAATTATTCACTGAATTCACGTTCACGTTTGGAGAAGCTGCTAGCTTAATCATTTTTGGACAACAGTCGAGGTCTGTGGCACAGAGAAATAAATCACCTAGTTAGTAGGATAAATTCATTGCCAGCTTAGTCTTTAAAGGGTAAAATAGGGAACAGATAACAAATCAGAACATGAATTAGATATAGACTCCTTTTTCATTTGCTATATATTTTATATATAGCAAATAGACTCGTCCTGGAGCAGCTCCGGCCCCTGGTCCAACCATATTTGGACCCTCTACATTCTGTACCCTCTACACCTTTATACCTCTACACCCTCTATATTCTACTGTTTATTATTCTTTGTCAATAACTTTATTGAGCAGTGCAACTGTATCAAAAAGCAATTTCCCTTCTGGGATCAATAAAGTATACTGATTCTGATTCTGATTATATTAACAATTAGGTGTCGGAATTTCAAAATCAATCAAAATCTTAATTTCAAATATTACGTAGTTTGATAGTCAGGTATAGGTCACCTGGGCAAATACACCATATTCCTGTAATATAAATAATTATAAAAAACAATGTATTTTTGTAGCGTTCTCAGTATTGTACTAAATATTGCGGACAATGCATGCCTTTTTAAATCATTGATTCATTACCATGACACTCGATCTCAAATGACTTAGCTATTACGTAGCAACTGACTCTCCAAAGGTTTGTTGCTTGGTTGTCTGAAATTGTTACTCTGTGATTCTTTTTCTTTGGTAATTATAGTTTAACTCAACCAATGAGATAATTTCTGCCTCAAAAATAGCTTTGTCTCTGAGAAGTCTTTGTTGAGTTTGAAATCGGCTCTGAAATCCATTTTGAGATATGAAATTATTTTTAGCTTTCCATGCTGTTCAGTTTAGCTCACAATGCGTGTTTCTGTTTGTAATCTCCACTGTATGTACTGCACCATCTGTTTACATTATATCAGACAACCTCTTTCTTGGAAACTTGGGAGATATGTATCTGCACCTAGACAGATTCCTATACATTTGTTTTAGTGATACAATTGGCAATCTAGAAGAAATCAAATTGTGTGCAATAACTGTATGATGAGCACTTTCATCTTCTTTTTACTCTGGCTACAAATGATTTCTGTCTTTATCCTGTCATGAAAAACAGACTTACAGCTATATACTCGTACTCCTAATCAGGAAGTGACAGATTGTTGTGATTGTCATGTCTTCATCCACCAAAACACAGAGGGTAGGGTAATTCAGTACTTACATACACACAAGGCCATATCATTTCCATGCAGAAAGTGGTGGTGATAATGTTTTGGCAAAATAAGATGAAGAAAGAACCAAAATGACATAAAAACCGTCAGATGCTCAAAAATCCTTTGTACAGATGGGTTGCAAGTGTTTTAACTGAATGTCAAGCCTCATAGCTTCCTCTAATTTGCTGTATAAGTAATCTGCTACACTGCTTCAGTGCCAAGTAAGATGATTGAGCGGCTGCAATGATTTGTTCACATTCCGCAGTTAGAAATCAAATTCTGCAAAGGCTTGTCGAGTAACAGCAGTATAAACACAGCCAGTGATGCAAAGAGCAGATTTAGCTGCTTGGTACTTCCCAATGATTATTTAATTTTCCTCTTATTTATTGTTGTTCATGTTCATTATTTTTCATGTATATCACAAAATGTCACTTATGTTTGTCAAGTCTTTCAAAGTCCTGGTGTCACTGTGTCAGATGTATGAGTAAATATTATTAATGTTGTCTCACTGAGACAAATCCCCGTGCAGTTTATTCTTCTGGCAAACAAACTGACTTTGCAAACTATTATCAGTATCAGTTTTTGATCATTACATTCTCATGAATTCCTAATTTTTCTCAATGAGTGTTCGTGTTTGTTCATGTCCACTTGGACCTTTTTCTATCATATCCCTTGCAGCAACACAAAACAGAAAAGGGGCTCTTTTGCCACTTATTGAAGGCACGGAGTGGTTACAGATGGGCTTGTGTTTTGTGTGGTGAGCTGCATGCAGCCGTCTGGAGGCTGCATGGCTGTTGTTGTCGTCGCTGTAGCTGTGGCTGCTGCTTGACAATGAGCCTCTGGCACTGAGCTGCTGTCAGTCTGGCAGACAGACAGGCCTACACCCTGGTCACTGCCGCCTCATGCCATCTGGGTCTCTGCACTGAGAGGAGAGGACAGGGACATGCCAATAGGAGGGCACGGGATAAGGTCATACACACACTGGCCTACTGACTGGCATGCTGTTTGACTGACTGATTGAGTTGGTTTCCTGGTTTTCCATATCAAGACAGGATTATACAAGTTTAGTCAGGTCTGAGCATTTAGAAAAATTCCAAAATGCATCAGCGAATATAAAATCAGACATCTGTGTTGCTCCTGACACATAGATAGATCAACAGGACTAGAAGCCTACAACCATGCTAGCAGCTCCGAGAGGCTGTACTTATGTACAGTGGTGCTTTGAGTTAAATGCTAATGTTGCAACATGCTCCCAATGACAATGCTAACATGCTGATGTTGAACAGGAAAAATGTTTAACGTTTACACCATCTTAGTGTAGCTCGTTAGCAAAAAAAAAAAGATTTTCCACTTCCTCTCAGACAGTCAGACTTAACCCTAACCTCAGGAAGAAATTGAGCTCACTGGATCTGTTGAATGTCATGCTTTGGTCTGGGCTGTGTTCAGTCTACTGTGTGACGTAGGAGTTAAAACAAGTTAAAACATTAACTTGCACAATGAGAGCCGTAGGGACGAATACAGTAAGCCGTGTCCCAATGACTAATAAGGCTTTACACAACTCCATCTGTGATAATCTACAAAATTTCCACTAATGCAAACCATATGGAGCCATAAATCCTGGCTGAGAAACTCTGCCTTATTTTGGACTGCATATTTGCTGACATCACACCGCAGCATTGACAGAACGCTTCGCAGTACACAGCCCCTCCACATCCACACTTCTCAGATCACTACGCAGCCGCTTATGTAAACAGGCCCGTCCATGTAGAAAAACTGCACCAGCACCAACTAGCTGACCTCAGATCTGTCATTAAACGGGACTCTCCCCCAAAAGCTGAACCCCCACCTCTGTTTAATTATGTATGTGGGCTGAGCAATCAGTCTCCCTGTACGGTACTGTACACTCTATCGTGCTGCTTCCTTGAGCTTGCAAGCTGATTATGGAGCTTTGGCAGTCCAAGCACTTTGAATTATTTAAATCTCTGTTAAGCCTGCCGTACATATATCAATGGAAGAAATGGATTAGGGGTTGACATGTTTTCTCCTCTGGCTTTGCCCCCCACTTGCCTTTTCCTCTGAAACCTGACAAACACTCACGCAAATCATAACAGTGCCTTTCAAGGAAATGGCAATTTTCCTAATTCCCCATTGAAGCATGTCTCACAGTGGATGTTGCTTTTAGCTGTATTGGGGTTGAGATTATGCTGCCGGATTAGGGATTGTTTTTTTGTGCCGAGTTCTCAGTGTGCAGAAAGGTCCGGTTAGAAGGGCCCACCCTGGAGAACCGGGCTTGTTCAAGGGAGGCCCTCGTGTGGGTGGGCTGTGGAGAGGTGATGGATCCCCTTTTCACACAAACCCCTGGAGGAAAGCACACAATCAATATCCTGCTGTCTGCCTCCAGTGCCAATAAATGAAAACACGGTAGCGTAAAGACATGAATAAATAAAGGGAGGCACTCTTTTTTACATTAGGGGCGGGATTGTACACAAAGCCGAGCAGATACTGCATTTAGAAAGACTATAATGGTCTCTCCGTCCCTCAGCGGGACACTTGCTGCAAATTTATGCTTGCAGCTAACAGATTTGTTCACAGGGCAGAAAACAAGCAGTATTTATTCAGTGGAGTGCAAGCTGGCTCAGATTTGTATAAATGTTTCAATTAATCCTGAAAATCGATGCCGTAACATTTCCTCACCATTCTTTCCGTCTGCAGGTTTGCTGCGGTTGACAGCTGCAGCTTAGGTGTCAAGATCGGCTGTTAAATTTGTAAATAGGTCTTTTTCCTGTCAACTGACATGAAATTACAGCTAGGGGTAATAGAACAGAGGAGCTGTCTGTCAGGTGGGAAGGAGAGGGAGAAAGAGAGGCCAGAGGAGAGCGACATGCCCATCAGGCTGGATGAGTGACAGGGGATAAGAGAAGCTCTTGAATCCACTCTCAGGCTGCCACAGAAATGAATTCACATCTCCTCAATTGCACCATTAGTGGAGAGAGAGAGCAAAGGGAAGGCTTTCTGTGCCTTCCATGCAGTCAAGGGAGACCAGTAGTGGGACTTGCTGTGTTTTACTTCCTTAAGTGCTTCATAATGATGATAACACTGTATGTCTACTCAGTTGCATGACTATGTTAATCCTATAAGTGAGATATCCCTTGTGGCAAAGAAAATCTGGCAGTCACTGAATTCACACACTTGCACTTCAGATCTAATTTCCAACAAAGAGACTCTCGCTTTCACCACTTACATGACTGTATATCTGTTACTGTCAAATGCAAATAAAGAAAGAGTTGGAGCACACAGACAGCAGTTGATGGCATTTTCGTAACGTTTTGATGTGCAGACATTTTGCACAAGAAATATACGATTTGTTATCGCCAGCAGTCTCCCCGACACCCGCTAACATTCAGAAGCAAACACAGTGTGAACATGCAGAAGTTATTTGGTTTCTGTCGCCTCCATTATAAGTCCCAATTCCAGCACATAAAATGAAGTCATTTCTCTGCCATCGTTGGCAGACTGCCCAAAGCCACTGACGGTTTTCTGTCCTTTTCTGCCAGAGCTCTGACAAGTGACAGGTGATCTATGGCTCCTTGAAGGCTGGGATCTAAATCTGAAACGAGCTTAGCGGCGGCTCCCAAAATGAGAATTGATAATCGAATGATGCTGAATGAGGGGGCCTGTCAGTACATTGTAAGGGAGCTGACGGATTTAGTTAAGGGAGAAGGAAGGCATGGCGGATGAATTTTGGCAGGATAAAGAATTGCTCACCACCGAGAGAGAGAGAGAGAAGCTGATCCTGCTACAGCTATTTCTGATTTTCTGTGTGTTTACATTCTGGTAGAGTTCTAGACGGATAACTGAAGGGGTACTGAGTATATTATGATCAGGTCTCAATAAAACACAACAGGATAGGTTCATTCTTTGTTAGCTTAAGCCTGTCTGGTTTATAACTTTAAAAATAGTGATGATGAGAGAAAAAGACAGAGAAACAGAGAGGGGAGAGACCAAGGCTGTGATCCAGGGTCAAACCCATAATGTTTTATGTAAATGTATCGCATTTTTAGCCCACTATGCCAAAGAACGCTTCTCTAATGCTTTCCTCTTACACTGTCTTCAATGCACAAGTAGTATTGATCTCATTTTGCTTTGTATAATTAATTGATTCATAACTACAGTTAATACCAGGGAGACCGTGAAAGTGCATTTTTATGTGAAAAAGAAAACTGTTTCTCTTTTGTAGGCAAACTACAAATGTTCATTGAACTTGTTAATTAAATAAAATTAATTAGCTTTTGGGTTGATTAAACTGATTTTTTTTTGCTGGTCGTCAATAAGAGTACTTTAGATTCAGAAAACAAAAAGTATTTTTTGTAAAAAACGTTTTTTCTATGACGAAAATGAGACTAAAAGTAAATAAAAAATGAACCCTTGAAAACAAAACCTATGACAATTTAGGCATTACAGTTTTCATCAACAAATAAAAACAACACAATATCTGCAAGATAAACTACTGTTTTAATGCAGTTTTGTTTATCATCCACCACCCCAAAACACCTCTTCAGTTTAGTCAGTTTAGCTTCTCTACCTGTTGCACTAATAGCAGCATCTTGCCTTTCAGTAACATTACATCTCTGCCAGTAATGTTAGCTAACGTAACCAGTTCTTAGATGGAAAAAGTAACGTGGAGTGGCAGCTAAACAGCTAGGACAAACCACGAAACATGCAGGCTACCAAAGCACACAGACACACAAGAGAAGTGGATGATAGTGATGATAGGAGTGAGTGCAGAATTATTAACCTACAGTAAATCTTTCTCTAAATGTCGCTGAAGGAATATGCGCTAGTATTCTCAAACGTTTTATCTGCTCGTCACAAGCTAAACTCAGGCAGTGAAAAGTATTTTAGTGAATAAACAAGCTTCTGAAAACTGGACTAAAATGTCAATAACTAAATGACTAAAATGTGACCAAAACTATGACACATTTTTATCTAGGACTAAAAATAAATCACTAGGTTTCAAAATGAAATTCGTTTCATTTGTCGTAATGGTGGATGTTTGTCTTGTGATGTCCGCCCTTCCTTTTAACTCACTGCTGGTTGTAATGCTCGCGAGAGTGGTTGGCGACACCCACAATTGTCTCATGTTGCATTACAGTGCTCAGAAGACACTCATGACTCATGACACACTGCAGATATTATAACTTCCAACTTGATGTGATATGACATCTCTCAGTGCTGCAGATATTTTTGCTTTTCTTGGACCGCGTCTCACGGCGCCTGTTAGTGTCAAACTAGCTGTACTGTAGAAGGTTTTGCAGCAGCCAGGGAATTAATTGGAAGCTGGGTGCACTTTGTGAAATCACGTTTGAGCCTCGTAAAGTTTCTCACATTCCAGTTGAGAATGGAAATTCTCTTGAAATATTGCTCGTGATAGTTATGGGAGGTTTTCTCCCAAGTCTGTCAGAGTTCAGACCACTCAATATCTGTTTACTGGTTCTCGAACTTCCTTTTGACAGGGAACCCTTCATTGAGGTCAGAAAATTCCCCAAGGAAAACTGTGTTTATGCTGTATTTAAAAGTTTACGGTGGTTTACAGGATATTAATGCAATACAGGTCTCAGCAGAGCAGATATCATGGTCCTTTTAGCTTTGTAAAGACTTTACTACTTAGAAAGTAGAGGCAGGCAATGTTGTAGTTTGTGCAGTCCAAAACGTTTCTATCCATTTCACAATATCAGACAGATATGATTTATTTTGAGTGTTTAAAGAATCATGTTTAGTTTGTTTGTGTAACTCTTAAATTAAACTACATTTAAATTACATTATATTGATACTACAGCTATTGTATATTCTTTCATTTTCCAAAACCATTTCTGGACATTGTAAGTTTTAAACCTCTGGGTGGGTGTTTCTCATGGCAGAGAGTTGCCATTTTTAGGATACATGCTGTCCTCTTCTATGGTGTGCTACCAACTGGATCACGTCGTCGCTCTTCATATCCCACAAAGGTTGATACAAGGCATTTTTACCTTTACACATAGCGATGGTTATCAACTGAGTTCTTTAAGCTGTCTGTGACTCAACAGTTAGGAGGTGCTATTAAGTTTTGTTACTTACTTTTAGAGTGGAAGCTAGTTAGCCCAACTTGCTGGCTTCCACTTTAAAAGTCAGTAACAAACTTAAAGCTTGCTAAGTTGGCACCAATGCCTCTAGACATTTCTTCTGTGCATGATATTTCATGTCCTGCACACACAATGCTGCTGTGTTCGTCTTGCATTGTACAAAGTAGGGGTTTCTAGGTAACGTTAGCTGTCTCTCTTGCATGGGTACAATTGTGGTGAAAACAAATGTCTGAAATTTTGGTAATTCACATTTTGAACAAACAATTATACAATTTAATACACGTATGATGTACATATTTCTGAACTAAAACGTTTTTTAATTTGTTAGGGTATGGTTAGGACTTCAAAATGTGTTTGATATTATTCAGCAAAAACTACTAAAAACAAGCCAAAGATAAACATGACATAGTGCACAGTGCAGCCATACTCTTTCAAGATCCCTTTCAAACAGAGCTGTGGGGCAACACTTCTGTAGTATTATGACTTGTTTTATTACTGCTTGAAGTGTTATGAGTGTGCAGTGTCCATTCTAAACATTACAAGTATTGCAGCTATTTGAATCTTAAAACTTGCAAAGCTCCCAAGTGTGATTTTAGTAATACAAAGCAGCCACTAAAAAAAAGCAGTAATTGTGCAAAACCTTTTCCTGGAGAGATAACGGTAAAATGATAAAGAAAGTCTTTATTAATGTCTGTAAAGTGAGGCTATAGATTTATGTTATAGATATAATCTTCATGTGAAGTGCTGCCCAAGATAGTTATAATGTTCAATACAGTGATGTTCAGTACCATTATCTTCCTCATCATTCCCCTTCCCTGAAGTACCTGCTCTTATCAGGCGGCTGGATACGGTCCTGTCCTCCTCTGCGGTGTCATTAACAGTACCCCTGTGAACGGCCGATCAATCCACCAGGGCTAGGAGGCTATCCCTGCTAATGGCTAATGAAAGGTGTAATTACAGCAGGTCAGAGGAGGCATTTAGAGAGAGAGGAGAGAGACGGTGACGAGTTCATTTAGATCATTAGAGCTGAAATGTGTCTGCCTCGTTAGACTGCGAGTCACCCACATTATCCTGATGATCTTCCTTTGTTTCTATTAGACTGAGTGGGTGGCATTTGATGATGTAGTAGATTGTAGAATTATGAGTGGAGAAAGGTGAGTTGATTTAATTAAAGGGAGTCTGGAGTGGAACAAAACTGAAAAGAGGGGAGTTGGAATGAATTTAGTTTAGTTTTAGTTTAATTCACAATGATGCTGGGAGTATTTCTCTCTATTACTTTAATTTCACTCTTTTGCTAAAGTTGTATATATCTCCAATTAAGGTTGTGCACTGCTGATTCTGTGTCACACATGGCACATGCAATTCAGGCGTTCACATAATTGCTCATATGTCAAACAATATCTTCAACTTCACACGACGTCTTCGGCAAGGGTTGCACCTTCCAGCTATATCCAAAGCCGCTAAGCAGGAACACCTTGCCTCTGATGGCCCCTGCAAATAGACCTGCAGCTGTATTTTTAGATGGCTATTAATACCTCCAGCTAATTCATTTCAGCTCTCCAGGCACCTAGCATGGCCTCTCAATTATGGATGAGGGGAAAGTCATTGGATTCTCGGCGCTGAGAGGAAGCTGACGGTAGTGACAGGACGCTCTCTGCAGACATGTGACAAACAGGCAGACAGCTGAAGGACGGGCGAGAGGATGAGGGGAGATGTGTGGCGCAGTTAAAAATCCTGAATTATGTTTAAATAATAATTATTCATGCTGAATATAAAACTAAACTTTCTCATTAAACAGGTAGCTTTTTAAAGTTAGGACAATGCTACTGATGATTCAAGGACAACAAGAGAGACAGTGTAGGCCATGCGATGGACAGTAGACCGGATTGTCTTTGAGGGGGTCAAATGAGCCCATTAATACTTTTCTTGAGGGGTCACTGCTCCATCCAAGGGGTAACATAAACAATGTTGTGATAACTGCACACCTGCAGACTTTAACAAAATAATATTAAAATAACACATGATATTAGATTAATACACAAATAAGTTTAATTTGATTACAATAAAGTAAATAATAACAGGAATAATAAAATCAAAAAGTGCTCCACTTTCACCAGAGCTTAACTGTGCCAATGACAAAGATTTTAGCAGTATTTTATTCAAAGTTAATTTTAAAGTTAATTTGTGATCTAGAAAAAAAACATGCCAATTAATTGTAGTATTTTGCTACAGGGATACTCACAACAAGCTTTTAATTATATATTTTTAAAAAAAAGGCATATTTAGAGAAGACTGCTATAGAGTTTTCCACTTATGGTAATAATGACATCAGATCTGTCTCCCCTTGGAGTCTTAGCTAATATTAGCTAACGTTATAGTTTTACAGCCTGACAGAACAAGCTGCTGCTCAACTGTGTGTCTGTGTGTACTTACAGCATAACTGAGTGAATCCAACTACTGTTTACTGTCTGCTAGTGTTGGCTGTTGGACAGTTCCCAAGTGCAATCTAGATGCAGTGTACCATAAAAACACACAGTCTCCTCTAAGTAACCATACAGATCAGCATTATCACTCCCTAAAAATATAATCGGCAGCTCCTGTGATGCACGTTTGCTAAGTAACAGCAAACAGCTCATTTTGGATCTCCAGACTTGACTGCAGTCCGGTTGAAAATGCAGATAAAAGCGTAGTCCGAGACTACAGGGCATTTGCTCTGTGTACCATGACCAGCTGCCGGATGTCATATATGTATCTGAATATTATAAATACAGTGAGAGACATTCATATTACACATGCAGATTTCTTCTGCTGATATCATGTAACTACAACGCGTGTAGCTTGCTGCATTCTGTCTGCTTTTCATGAATATTTAAGCCTCCAGACTTTACGCAGCAGTTTTATGTTTCTGTAACTTCAAACCAAATCAGAGGGGGTTATATTTACTCTATATTTACTTTCATCTCCTCTGCTTTATGAGGAATACAAAGGCAACAGAAAAGAGCATGGAAAGCCATCTACAGAATAACGCTGCCTCTCTCCCTCCTGGGAAAGAGTCGGCCGCAGATGAACCGTGTTACATTTTTCACAAAGACTAAATCCCTCTGAACAGTTTCTCAGCTGGGCTCCTCCTGGTTCACCACCAACATATTCATTACTCTTGTGAGCGACAAGGAGAGCATGCGGGTAAATTGGGTTTAGCTCCTGACCTTTGGGGTTTGATTAATGGGCCCTCTGTTCTGCAGCTCTATAGCAGTGGTCCGGGGAGCTGCTGGGTGTCAAAGGGGTGAAGTGACAGGCCAAGAAACCCAGCACAAACCCATACATCCTCCATCCAGTTATTCATCTCGAACTGAAAGGGCCGGACCTAGTCAAGGGCTACCGACCCGATCTGAAGGATTGTCTCTGCCTTTAGAATTCATCCAACCGGCCAACAAGGCTTCAGTAGTATTTTTATACACCTATCTCATCTTGTAATCTATGACGACATGTTTCAGAATGATTATTTTCCTTCATGATTCAGTTTTTTTTTTGTGAGAAATAGGAGACAGTCCAAGGATTTCAATGGACACACATTAGTTGTACATTGTATGATGGAGGATTGGGCACCATTTCAAATATGTTGTTTATGGTGTTGTTTTATGTTTTCTCATGGTGTTCAGACACACACACACACACACACACACACACACATCAGAGTTTGACTAGCGCAAAAATGTGATTAGCAACGGTCCAATTTCCAAATCTAATTCACCTGACAGGATAAAACTGAAAAAGGCAGCGGGCCTCCTTAAATAACCCTGCTTGGCTTCAAATTGTATCTGCCACACATGAGGAATCAGAGACCAAGAGGCAGATAATCGGGTTTGCTTCCTCTGCTCTCCTGTTATGACAAATTAAAGAGGTCTGGAAGCCATATTTTTTCCGAGCATCTGGTTCTTAGCCTGTCATTAGCTAACAGACTGACAAATTGATTGGTATTGATTTCAGCCAAAGCCTTGCAGGAGCCTGCCTTGTCTGTGGTATTCTACAAGGACCTGTAGGAAAGGTCATAACATATTCAGAGTGGACCAAAGGATTTCATGTGGCTTTGGGGCCAAGGGGGAGGATCTGTGCAAAGATGTCATGGACTGTTGACTAAAGCAGTAAGTGAGAACTAAAATAAATGTACCTGGAAATCTCTATGCACACATTCCATCACCTTATTGTTTGTACTAATGATTTTGTGTTTGATTTGATGTTTTTCTCTTGAAAAGATCAAATAAAACGACACATATTTCATACAATTGTACCGCTGTGATCTGATGTCACATCTACGAACAATTCTGCTATAAACAATTCCACTGCTTAGAGAAAGCATCATTATTGCAGTATGTTTAGTGAATTTCTGTCGGAATCACAAGTGTCAAAATGAAACTGTCCACTGGACTGTGGACGTAGAGTGGACGGTCCAGTAGACACTTCCATTTCAGCCCTTTACCATGCGGATGAGACGATTTGTTAACTGTTGGATTGGATTACATGAAACACGTCAAGCGAGGCACAAGAACAAGAATGCATAATGAGAAGCAACCATCTAGTCAGGTGTACATGTCTGATTTGCACAGTAGTAATGTGTGATAGAGCCTTGTAGCTGCACATCAACATCATGTGCTGTGCCTCAAGAGCCTGCTAGTTAACACCAAACAACAAAACAAAGGATTAACCGCTTTTTCTCTAGCTACAAAGACTTTAGAGTAAATACTTGGGCTAGACAAGGCAAAGTAATTTCTTCTCAGTGTTTTGCCTTTAACTAAAAGCAGTACTATGATCAGTGGTGTCTAGGTAGGTGGATATCCTGCAGCCTCCTCCCCAGCCCCCATTGTGTCATGCCCCCTGGAATCGTGCTTTACTTGAGTATTTCCATTTGATGCTACTTTATTCTTCTGCTCCACTACATTTCAAAGGGAGATATTGTGCTTGCTACTTCACTGTTTTGTATTCAACAGCTTTAGATTTTACATACAAAACACAAGATGCTGTCTTGGTTTGATTACTGTGGCCAAAAATATCACAGTCACCAGCATTATCACACATTTTCCTGAAATACTACTATTACAGTACTGCAATGTAGTAAAATTCTCCCACACCATGTTTGCCATGAATTTATAAAACCGAACAAACTAAACAGTAAACCACATATATTTGTTGAAAAAGTATTACCATAAAACACACTAATAAACACCACAAACATGTCTGTTAGATTCTGTGCACGGTGAAGCCATTCATACATTTCACTAGCAAGGACCACAACCTGACCGAATACTTTTAAAGATTTATTTGACAGAGGTACAAGTTAGTAGTTCAATTATGATGATGGAGTGGTGTAGGAAAGCTTCGTGGGGACATCCCCCGTGGCACCGGAGTACGACGGAACCCCCTCTAGGACCCTACCAAGAGAAGTCGAGAAGAAAACAGGAAAATGGAAGAAACACTGTAAAAGGGGCGGGAGGGTGGTGCGCAGTAAGCAAGAGCGAAACTAGGTGATGGTTAAGGACGGTATTTATGCGGGAGGGTGTAGTGTCATGGTTACGTATTTAGGGTGTGGTCCTGCTCCTGAAATTCTGTTATATAACAACAATTTCTGATTTCTGTGTGGTGTTTATATAGGGATAAAATACTTTTGAGTGTTTGAACAAAAGGGCACAGACCATAATGGACTGTGGCACAGTTAAATGTGGCTCTTAAAGCCACTAGTGTTGCCTGTTCCGTGTACACTACCTCTGCTCTACAACTGACAAAAATTCCACAAGCAGAGCTGAAGCTGACCCATGAGGAAGAATGTCATGTGTGCGATCTTAAGATGTGTTTCCCCTTGTTCAGTCACTCTCTCTCTCTCTCTCTCTCTCTCTCTCTCTCTGTCCCTCTCTCATATAATGTGACGATTCAACACCCACAAACTTTTGTAGATCAACTAGCCAATGTTCTGGTCTTGCTGTGGTCACTCTGTCTGTGTTTGACTGGTAGAAAGACGCTCCATTGTGCCTAATCAAAATAAAACATAATGAAGACAGGAATGTGTGTTGGTGCTGTGTGTGTCCTCTGAAAACAACAGTATTCACGGTGATGGCAGAAATAGAAATTGTCAGCGGTGCCATTAGTATCAGTATGTTTCACCACGACATATAGGTGGCACATCTGCTGAGCTTAACTTTCCTTCATATTTGTAGTTGTGTGAGCCTGATTGGCTACTAGTGTTTACAGGATATCAAACAACAGCAACAGGGAAGGGACTTTTATTATTAAAGAATGCCATGAATGCCTGCAGCCTCCCTATGCAATGTGTGCACTGATACCTTTAGGTATACATACACCAGAAGTGGGCATACGCTGAATACCTCCACAGCTATACCTACACTGTACACCACACCATCCTTTTCAGGTAAGCCCATCTTTTCCTCGCCTTGCTATTATGTTGCTGTTGTTTGTTCTTGAGTGCATTTTCATGATGCCAGTACTGTAGTTGAGGTTACAAACAGAGTTGTGCTGCAATAGATATCACATAGAATTCACAACATATGGTCGTTTGTAAAGGGTATCAGAATGCAATGTAGCATGAAGGCATGAGAAGAGATAATATAAATGTACACATCCACTATTGTAGTGCCTCTTCAGATTGAATTCTTACTAAGTTCTTAGACAATAGATGCTCCTAACAGATTTATGGAGGAACAATCATCCAGTCTAACAAAATACAAGATTATTTGCTGTCCAGTGGGAGATTCACCAATATATTCAGGCAACAGCAAAAATAGCAGTGCCGGCTTGTTGCAGGTGCAGCTTTCATCGAGCTTATGATGAGGTTCGCTGGGTAGGTTAAAAAAACGAGGGAGGCATTCTGGACCAGGTTGGGCTTTCGTTTTTTTCTCTTACTTTTTTCTTTTTCCTCCCAGGTTGTCATGGTAACAGCAGCAGCGGGGCATTTTAGGACTCCGTCTCTGGCCAGAAAAGCATCTCCTCCGGAATGGGAATATTGAGACACATAAACACACAGAAGGAAGCAGAGGGCCAGAGAGTGGAGTGAGGCTCAACTATGTATGAATGGCCATTTTCTGCCATCATTACCATTTACGGCACAATGTGAGTTTTATGAGTGGGCAATCATAGCGTGTGCTGCACTTTTTGTGTATTGTGTGTAAGAGAGACTCAGAGCGAGAGAGGCAGCAGAGGAAATAATTACAAGAAAACAGTTAATTAAATTCACGATTAAAAGTGATACCCAATGCTATTAAGCTGTGTTTGCAGCCATGGAAACCTCAAAAATGTGTTTTTGAGGTTTTCAAATTGTGACCAAAAATGTTTTTCTGTTCTTTGGAATTATTCCTATTTATTTATTCAATTAAGTTTCAATTTATTTTGAGAATACACAGCGGGCCAAATACTGGCCTTGATGGCGTTGCTGGGCTAAGTGAGTGTTAAGAGGTGAGAGAGAAAAGAGGAGATAGAGAGAGAGAATTCTTCTGTTTCGCTTATTCCTCAGATAAAGTTTCTTATTCTGCACTAAAAAGTAGCAGCTAAATGTAAAAAGCATTTTTTGCTAATATAACTCAAACATTTTAGAAGTTGTCTAATATTTCCCTTTGGATCACTTTGAGGACTAATTAGTGTTGTATCAAGGGAAGAGTCAGTCTGGAATACACATTTTGATTTCATTTATTTATTTATATATAGGACAACGCACATTACTCAACATTTCTGCAAATGTGCCAGCTGGCTAATTTTCAATTACAGTCGTTTGGAAGAGATAAAACCAGTTATAGATAGAGAGATAAAACTACAACAGGAACCCAAAAACAGTACAATAATACAATAACAATATCCACTATTTGGTACATGTAGCCATGTAAGCAACACAAAGCAACACACAGCCAAGCAATACTCATTATAACCACTGACACATGCAGACATTCACAGCAGCAATAGGCAATACAACAGAAATACAATATGTAATGTAAGTAATGTAATGTAAGTTATAGAGAAATTAAAATACAGTTGAGCACACATATTCTGCTAATGATAAACAGTAAATACATTTTTTAGCCATGCTAGCATAGTTCTAGGGATGGCAATCAGTTGGTTGGCCAGTCGGTAGGTTGGTCAACCACTTTGGTCCAAAATATGGCCTAAAATATCTCAGCAACTATTGAATGGGTTGCCATGATGTTTTGTACATACAGGGTCCCCAGATGATGAATACTACTGACATCAGCACCACCATGAGGTTAACATTTTGGTTTTTTACAGAAATGTCTCAACACATGGTTGATTAATTGCCAATAAATTTGGCACATGCACACATGTCCCCCTCAGGATGAACTGTAATCACTTTGGTGACCCCTTACATTTTCACCTAGCGCCACCATCAGGTCAAATTTTATTTTATGAATCTAACTGGCAAATGGTAACATGCCAACATTTACTACACCTACTACACTAAGATGGGACATGGAAATGTTTAATGCACCACTGTGCCTAACTACAGTCTCACGGAGTCACAAGCATGGCTAGGAAATAGCACAGTTGGTCAGATTTCATACTTTTCATTCACAGCTGTTCACCAGCCATGAATTGAACATGTAATATCAGTTAAGTGTTAAATACAAATACCCAAGGTTGTTTAACTATGTACCAACTTGATGAGGTGTTAACATGACATTTACCCACACTTGTTGCATGAATCACCATGAACTTCACTGAGGTAGCATGAAAAGCTGCTGTAAAAAGGGAAGCCTCATTGGTGTTCAAGTGTTCCAGTGCAGTTCTAGTGTCAAGGATTTGATTGTTTGTGCTGCTGTACTACTTTCATTACATGAAAAGATCCTATTCAAAAGCTTACAGTATAGCACACAGTTGGTTGTGCTGTCAGTGACTGTCAGCATACATATAACTTGTGGACATGGACATATCCTCATGAAGTGTCAGGAGTGGCTCCTTCTTATTGTCCCAGTGATTTGCTGCCAAACTCTACTTGGCTCCATGTCAAATATTACTGAGCCTTTTTCCTGAATTCAACAACTGTCCTCCTTACACCAGAGCCACACTGTGACTAAAAGAGTAATCTCTTTCTTCAAAAAGGAAGGAAAAATTATTTGATAGGTCACGATTGAAGCCAGGCCTCCCACACCGATAATGTATTCCGCCTTGTTTTCAGCTGCACTTCTGATCTCTAAATAGCCCAAAACTACACCACCACCCTCAGTTTTTTCCTGCTACGCACCACTGATAATGGAAATACAGTAGATCCCAATGTCAGAAAATGACCACTAACAGAGGAAGACATCCCAATAGACTTTGAAATCAGAGCAGTTCCACCATAGTAAATACATCTTACAGTCTTTGCTTATCAGTATGTTTATTTGAAGAATCATTATCAAGCTGTTAGTAACCACTCTAAAGTTCACGATCATTGAACATCAGCATTAATCATGTTGGAACCTCCTATAGACTTTAATGCAGTGGGATAAAAAGATAAGTCATTCTACAAATTGTTGTTAAACCCTTAGAGGAGATTATCCTTGTAAATCTGTCACCCATAATGCCGTAAGTATTCCAGGCTTGTTCATCAGACCACATCACAATAGCAAACACAAGTAATCCTAAAACAGAGAGGAAGACTCTGTTAATCCTTATAATCACAATATTTACTGAGATTTTACAGCATGCGGAAATTGAAGATCTAAAGGGCATACCATTCTTGTGCATTGGAACCACTCACAGTCTGTTGCTGAACAAACAGCACAATGATAAAATCTCTTTAACAGCACCAGCTAAAAGGGTACATCAAAGCAGAATATAAGAAAATGTAATAATTTACCTTAAAAGTACAGTGAGATGAGGAGGAAATCTACTCTAAAACTGAGTTTATATTTCATCTTTCTATGAAATTGTTCATCTCAGTTTTAATTTGTCAGTTTTAACAAGCCTCTGCTGAGCTGAACAGCGATATTGTATTGATAGAGTAGTAGTTAGAGCCCAATCAGCTAGAGAGATTATTATATTATGATTGAAAAACTGGGATGTGTGGACAGTTTCTGATTTACAGCCGAATGCCTAACACTCAAATAAACCCCATTTGACTGTAATACCTCAAACAAAACATTTTACAAGCTCACTGAGTCAGTCACTAATTCAGTGCCAGTGGAGACACTCCACAACGATCCATCTGATAACATCATCAATTCAAATTGGCCAGTTTAGAGAGAGAGAGCTGTTCATCTGTGTGCAGATCGACTTTACCGTCCAATGTAAATTTTGTCTATGGTAGGTTTTCCTTTTAAGATGACGATATTTTATCCCACAAACTGGTAAACAGTAAAAATGTGAACAGAGGCGAACAGTTTACAGCAGCCCACAGAAGGGCTGCTATAAAAGGTGTGGAGCAAGGAAATAAAAAGATGTTCACAATATCACAGAGGTCACCAGCATTGAGACGGAGGGAACCTCTGCAGACACAGACGCTAACACACAGCTGCAGCAAGTGTGTATGTATATACTTATGTATACTAAACTAGGGCATCTATGTTTTTAAATCTTAACATTATACCAGTCGTTACTTAACTGCCACTAAACCCTGCCATAACTATGAAAATGTCACTATATCTGGAGACATGAGCGATATGGCTGAAATGAATCTATTGTAATTCTGTATATACAGTATATCTTAATATAGAAAATGTTTTCACAGCAGACATTTTAAATTAGTAGTAAAAGCATTGGTATAACGACAACTCAGTTCTCTTCCAGCCATGACAGTGCAACAGTCAGCCAGTGTGCACAATACCAGAAACCTGAGAATGAAGCAGCTTGATGGAATTTATCCCTTGCTAATTGTATTATTCAGTTTAGTTTATTCCTACTGTGTCATGTCAAAATGCAGTCAGGGAAAAATAAAATGATCAAACAAAACAATGATCACAGACCTGATCATCAGGTCACTATTCACTAACAATTTGTTTCGGATCCTTAACTTGGACAAATTATTAAAAACATGATATAATCACATTATCACAGTCTGATTCCAACAGTTACTTTTACAAATTTTACAAAGTTTTTGCGACACAATTTGTGGGGTCAGATATGTACTACACCAATCAGTGAGCATTAGATGTATAAGAAAAACTTACAAGCCTTGCTCATACTTAAAAACTTAAAAATGTACACATTTTCTGTTAAATGTCTGCTTTAAATGCTCGTTTCTGCTAGAACATTCTGCAATGCAACAGAAATGACTCCATGTTGTTATATATAGTTATATATAGTATATGCTGTGAGCTAAACACTGACACCTTGCTTCCCCCCTCCCCCCAAGGTAACAGAGTTGTCAATCAATTGTCTGATGTTGTTGTTGACATTGACTGTATGCACCTCACAGACAAGCCGGCTTTCTGCAACAGTAGGAGAGTCAATCACACCTGGCTTCAGTTCTCTATACACTCGGACTAAAAGAGAGAACGAATAGGCAGCAGAGACACAGGCAAACAGAAAAACAAACACTGACAAACATGCTGTCAACTACTGTGAAGAGAGTGCTTACCACAGCTAGACTGATGACCAGTTTACAAGTATTGGACATAATTTAAAAATTGATATGGTCTGAGCAGACTCATCCACCTTCTTCATAACAGATATGATGTAGTGTGTTTGGCTCCATGACCGATCAATACTGTACTGGTTGTCTATGACAATCTAAATTGATCTTAGCGTTTTGATCAGGCTCTACACAGATAGAATGCATGACTGTCTATCGGTAATGTAATCAGACAGTTTTGGCAATTGCAATTTTAGTGTCCTATCATAATCTCATTGCTCTTTCAGTGGTTTCTCTGGCTTGAGAAGAAGGGCTCAACGACATATTTTGTTGGGTTTTTTTTTGCATCAAACAGCATACAAATTGTTGGACAGAACAAACAATAATGGCAATTTTTGCTATTTTTAAAGCTTTTACCGTGATAGGGCAATAAAAATAGTTTGTTCTGAATGTATCAAAGACAATTTAAAGGGCCACCTTCTCGAGCACTAATATATAATAATAATATGCTCACCAGCAAATTTGATCACAGTGCATTTTTTTGGTTAATATTTTATTTTTGTGGTGCTAGAGGAAAACACTTGAGTCCAAATCAGGGTTCACCCTCTGGGGAGCAGTCATGTTCAGATGTTTTTTTAATCATAACAAATGCCTTAGATTTTGAACCTTGTTATATAAAAGTGAAAATGTGGGTGTCCTAGTGGATGTAGAAACATAAAAGGTCACCAAGAATATTAAGATACATCCTCTTGGGACGATGAATGCACTGTGGATTTCATGAAAATCATGTAATCAGTTTTTGGCAAAAACTGACTGTGATGCTAGACGAGAAGTCAGGTGGTCATCAAAAAATGATTAAGAATCATCTTGTGGCAAATGTTATGGCAATCTAGACAGTATGTAGCAAGATATCTTGCTTTGGACACAATGATTGGATGAACGTATGGTCTGAGCAACCGATGGACTGACCGTAAGTCACCGACATCCTTAGACCCCGTTAAGAAGGACAAGAGCACTGTATGAAAAAATGTTGCCTCCTGCGTTGCCACAGTAGGTGTGCCAATGCAGATGACTCCAGCATAAAAAATTCAAGGTGGTTCTCCAAAACGGTTGAAACTGACTTAACCTTTGCTGGAACGTAATGCAACGGTATCTGAGGAGATCACAGTTCTGGTAGATAACTTTTTTTTTTGTAACGTGAAAGCCATATTTCAACTTTTCACCTTGCGATCGTTGCAATGAAAGATAAAATGATTGTAACCATAATAACTTTGCAGTTGTAAAATCCTCCTTCCTCATATTATAAACTGCTGTGCAGTGTTTGGGCATCTGATAAACCTTCAAATGTCAGGATCTGTTCCTCAAATCAGATTTCCTGGATTGAATTCCGTTATCTCACCTGGACCTGAAACAACAACCCCCCACCTGAATGAGAGCTGTCTGAATGCCCACTTTAGCACTTCTAGCTGGCTAAAAAGTTATATATATTTTGAAACCTTAAAAACAAAGTTAAATGCACACATATTATACTGTAGACATAGTTAACATGTAACTTTGATAGATTGACAGGAAGACAGTTTTAACACATAAATGCACATAGGCAACCATACATTATTATGAGCAAGTACCCATGGCAGCCATCCAGCCAGAGAAGAGCAGCCTCACTGTAGATAAATAAGTGAACATCCCCAGAGACTTTCCAAGGTCACAGGCTTTAAACTGAGACCAGCTGCTGCTGCTTGGGCCATATCTGGACCAAACACTGTGTACAATACAAGCTGACAATCAAGCACTGTGGGGGGGGTTCTTTTTCCACAGCTAAATAAACAAATCTGTAGAGTCAGTTCCCAGACTCATTACCTTCAATCCTATTGGTCTCCACGGGTCAGCAACTATCATCTCAGTGGCTAGTTGGAAACATTTCTTTATAGCATATACTTTATGTGCCCAGTTTGACAAAATAGGGCCACAGAAAGTAGTCAAGGGAATACTTACAAATTATTAATAAACACTGAACCAGCATTTTGCAAGTCATGTTTGTATTCTTGTAAATATTGAGTCAGCATGTGGTTGTTTTTTTCAACCTCTGTGGAAAAAAGCACTTCTCACTGACTGAAAGGGAAAGGTTTGTGGCAAATAAGGCATCACTGACCTGTCACTCTTCACTTTTGTTTTTCACCACAAAACAAATATACTGATTTCCAACGTCCGAAAAACCCTGTATCATTTTGGCTCAGTTAACCTTTACTGTTCACTCCAATCAAATTAGCCTTGTAGGCTTTTTTCCATAATTAGCCCTCATTTCCATATGGGCCAGAGGCTGATCTTGCACCAAACGCGGGCTCAAACAGACACTTGGGGAAGGCGTCATGGCCTCCGGCAATTAGCGAAGACCCTTCTGCTGCTCTGGATGGGAATGTTATGACAGCCACTGCCACTTGCCACCACACAGAGCTATTCACCAGTGAGACACGTCCCTGTGGGCATGTACACCACCAAGACAATCAACTGGGGGCTAATTTTCCTTATTTATCATCAGCACAACAGTGGTGGGTCTGAGAGCGCACTGTTTTTCTCAGGGGATTAGTGGTTGCAACTGAAGTGATACAAAAACATCAGCATCAATTAGTTCTGCTCTCTTCTCTGATCTGTGGCCTCATCTCCAGCACTGAAATGGAGCAGGTCATGCTGTATGTGTGTATTTGTGTTTGTGTGTGTGTGTGTTAGCACGCATGCTTAAGCGTTCACCTGCCTTGCAACAAGGCTCTCTCTCGGCAAGGCCATAGTGAGGGGCGCACACACACACACACTATGTCTGGTTTAATCCAAAACGGCACATCGACCCAAATGGCCGTGTTTTTGTTTCCCCGCGGCCCTCTTTGATGTTAATGTCCCTGTGAATTATTTATCTGTGTGTTCTCTTTGCCTTCTCCTCGTGCTCTCTGAAGGAATAAATCAAAAGAGCGAAGCACACACAGAGAGCAGACAGGAGGATCTATCACAGGGAGTATTGTTTACCGTGCTGACCTCCAGGCCCTGCTATATACACATATCTGTGCTTTGCAATCAAACAACTGCCCGTCCTCACGGGGCTGAAACAGACACACACAACACACACATATTGCACTGCTTTCTTGTTGATTAAAAAACAATTCTATTGTTTTTGCCTTTGGCTCTTATTTCCGCATACATGATCTCTGTGAGGACACAGTGTATCTATTGTGTAAGAAATACTGATAACGTTGAGAAGATCTACTTTCTTCTGTGTGTTTTATCAATATCATTTGTTCTACAAGTGATATATGATTGACACTCGGGCTGAGATAACCATTGAAGCCTGTTTTGTCTTTTATACAACACCAGCTGATTTAGACAAATGCCTGAGCATGCAAACACGGATGCTCACATCCCCATTTGACCTTTTCCGTCAATGAGAGCAACATGATACAAAAGCTGCTTGAGAAAAATAATCCACAGCCTTCATCTGCCTTGTACCTGTTGTACACACATGTAAGAAAGAAGTGAAAATACTCACACTGCATTTGATGTTGCTTGTCCCAATAACAGTTTGTTTTGTAGTAGCTTATGTCTGTACATAAATCCATCCTGACACGACATGCTGTTTTGTAAAATACAAGCTACTTGCTATTTCTCATTACATTCATAGTGATCACTGACAGCTCCCTGGCAGCAGCCAATTTTTTCTCCCTCATTTGGCAGGTTGGAAGGTTGTAATTTCAAGCTCTGGCACTAGTGATACGTTTTTGTTTGGTTCACAATGTGGATTGTTTGGTGAACAGTGAATAACACCCGTGAGTACAAGCAGGGTGGGGTTTTTTCTACAACTCAATATTATAGCATGTTATACATGCTGTGGGAAATGAAGAGGCTGTAGAAAATAAATAACCTGATCGTACTAATGTCCTTTTGCAAAGTTCATTCCAAACCTCATCTTTTCTAAGCTTTAAAAAGAAATTTCCAGTATTGTGCAAAGTGGCTTTTCATTTCTGGAAGGAAACAGTCAATTTTGCCATCCGGCATGACAACAGTCGCTGGCAACTTTTATCAGCTGTAGCAAGGATGCTAATTAAGCTAACTTTAAATCTGGCTGACTTTTTAATGTTTCCATCTAATTCCCAATCTTGTGAAGGGCTTCCTAAATGTGCATTTGTTAGCAATAAACATGATATCTAAAAAAGGGAGAAACTGCATGTCCCAGGCAAAAGGCCAGCATCCTCACCTTTTGATGGTCCACGTGGACGACTTTATTTGAGTATAGAACTTGTTAGTCCTATAAGTTCAGTAAGGAAAACTGCTATGCAACAGACAGTTATTTCATTCTAACATAACTTATTTTAGCAAACATAATGCTATATCGGCTCACGCTGGCTGTGGTCATTGGATTGCAGACTCCATTCTTCGAATCCCAAAAAGAGCCAGACAGAACCGCTAACAATATTCTAAACTCTGATAGCATCCATGACCTTCGACGTCAAATACTGCACAGTGTACATGTTAGTCATAATCTGGCCTTTTATAACGTAACCTGTATCCCCACAAAGTAATGTAACAATTAATGACGTGCTCCTTGGGTTTGGAAGTAACACTTGATTACTAATAGCTGGACATGCTAATCAATTCCTTACCACCCTTCAAGCTTGTTAAATAATAAAGGCAGAGTATTGTTCGTACTAGCAAGATGCACACCACTTTAACATGGAAAAATCCAAAGCTTGATAGACCTGCTGCGCCTAGAAACTAATCTATGACAGCGCTTAAGGAGGCTTGTGCTGCTTGCCCCTATAAGCCTACATATTATTTTTCCAGAGTCACGTTTCCCGAATCTCTACAACGGAGGTTGTCAGTGCAAATTTATAATGGTACGATAATAATTATCAAAATTACGAGAATAAGAGCCAGGTTGATAAATGCTGAAGTGCCCTTTATATATGATGACTTGTACTTGAAACAAGAAATAGTCATGTTTTTCAAAACAGTAAGCTGTAGATAATTAGAGGAGAGATCCAATAAAAAGATGAAGTGAATATGTAAGGGATCACCAGGCTAACAACTGGTACACTGATTCTACTTTCTTATGTACTTTGCTGGCTTGAAAACAAAGCTTTTTTCATCCCTTGCTGAAATAAAAGTGATGCCTGTATAACTTGCTGCACTGTCTCTCGTCACAAAGCAGGGCTTTACAATGAGTCAGAACGCTGTAAAATCATTGATAATGATCAGTTACTCTCTCTGTGGATATTTTGAAATCAGTTTGCATTACAGGCAAAGGGTGAAACAACCATTCTGCTACAGGCACTGCACATTATTAAATGACATATCTGGAACAGGACTCTGTGGGGTGGTGAAACTTCCAGGTCCGTGGTTCTGACGTTACGGATGTGCCAGGCGGGCTTTGCCAGCAGAGTGGAAGAGAATACGTCTTACATCCTGGCCTCCTTTCCACAGCTCCGACCAGCCAATCCCGACAGTCTAATTGGCCTACTTTAACACTTACCTTCCAGTGGTAGCCACTGTGTTGCTGTGCGTGCAGTTCAGCTCCTAAAGGGCATTTCTCAATGATGGTGGATCCTAAAATGAGGCTTTCAGACTAGACATAACTCCACATCAAAACAGTCTATCTAACATCTTTACCGTTAGCAGCTCTTCTCTATTATTTATGAATGTATTGGGTACATGGTAATATCTATCTGCTTTTGTGCCCTCTCTACACTCACAGTTGCTTGTTTCTATAATAAATAATTTCCAAAAACTCTCAGGTTTTCTGCAGGTTTTTGCATCCACCAAAGATCTCATATGAGGGAAACTCTGTATTTATGAATGAACTTCAGCTGTAGGAGAGACACAGAAAAAGATGATGCTTCCCTGAGGCGACATGCAGTGTATCTGTCTGTGTGTGTGTGTGCATCTGCCAGCTGCTGCTCAGGTTCAGCTAGATTGCAGTAATTGGTCTGGTTCTTTTTGATTTGTGCTTCTAGTATTTTTAGTCATGTATCAAGCTTGTCTCCTGACATCACAAAGCAGATCTTGAAGCTCTGCTTGGGTAATTCTTACATTTCTGTCCTGTCCTGAAAGAAACATCACAGCTTCGGAGCGACATGTATTTAAAAATTGCTAGAAATTGACGAATAATGAAGACATCGTTTAAAAAATAAGAATCATTTTGCATGACAAATATTTCAGATGACAGATTGAAATAAAAATGCATATAATCATATAAAGATCTTTTGCCATGCTAGCTGAATGGCTCTATCAATGGGCGGACAGTGGGTGACCACTTTGTGTGGGTACCATGTACAGATTTTGGTGGCTTTCAGACTGGACCAACGTATGGTAATGGCTTGTATTCAAAGGCATTTATCGCACCCTCTGGATGCACTGATCACTTTGGTGATCCCCTGACTTTTCATCTAGCGCCATCATCAGGTCAACATTGTAATATGTCCAATACTGGTTTATGACCATCAGTCTCAGCTGTACTTTGTGTTTAGTGCTAATTAGCGAGTGTTAGCATGCTAACATGCTAAGCTATAATGGTGAACATTTTTCACATTGAGCATGCTGACATGAGCATTTATGTCAAAGCACTGCTGTGCTAAGTTGCGCTTTACAGAGCCGCTAGCACGGCTGTAGACTCTTAGTCTTGTTTAACTCAGTGTGTAGACTCCTTAAAGTATAAGGCAGATAGTATTATCTATATTTTTCTAACAAATTGCATTAACAGACCAAATCCAACATTGTATTTGTCCATTTCTTAGTTTCTTTTTACTTCCCTCCCCTGCCTGGCAATCAGCCCAAAGCTAGTTTTTTTTACTACTGACAAACATTACTCTAACAGGAGGAAATTGTTGGGGAATATTTTCAGTTGTGGACAGATAGAGAGAAGGTATTAAAACGCATCGAATGTACCTGGCCAGAATTGGCATTTATGTGGTATGCACCTTAACAATTGGGCTATCAGGACGCCCCACTCAGGCCATAATATTAATAATACCAGCCTTCAAAAGTGGAAAAGATATGATAATTGTTCAAGATTGCATTTTTATTGCAATTAATCAAATACAACTAATAACAAAAGTGAACGAGCACATTGGGCATATGGCTAAAATGGCAGTTTGTAAAAGTAGAACATGTGGAGAACATTTTTTCATTTTCAAACACTTGTTATGCCCTCTCTCACCCTGCAACACCCCTTGTCCCCATAGAAAGACACACTGGAGTTAGGTCAAAGACCAGGACAGGTGCCCGGGGCCAAATTGAATCACTATGATTGCCTAGTCTTTTATAATTAATTTGCAAAGGGCTTAAGGGCCTTAATAGCTATGAGGAGCATGGGCTTGAAGGACAAACACTAATTAAAAGTTGCAGAGGATCAGGAGTATGCCACAGTGCAGGATGATTTTCTGTTAGAAAGAGCTGATTATAATTCTGCACTGGGCCGCCGCTGGCTCTGCT
Organism: Nannoperca obscura; assembly: GCA_036024295.1. Taxonomy (NCBI): domain Eukaryota; kingdom Metazoa; phylum Chordata; class Actinopteri; order Centrarchiformes; family Percichthyidae; genus Nannoperca; species Nannoperca obscura. The sequence goes on along the minus strand of JAVQJL010016682.1, from coordinate 8,183 downwards.
ACCATGAGAGTTCACACTAGCCTCCATAGAAAACAGGGTATGTATTATGAGTTAGGCCTAAAAGACAGATTGAGCATGCGCAGGTCATGATGCTGCTGTGGTGCAGGTTTTGACCCAATACGCTGGTGTGGCAGGACATCCAGTTTGGAGCTGTTATGTGTGATTACCTCATTTGGCAGGGTGCTGGGAATGTGGCATTCAGCAGTACACCAGCTTGCCTTTTACATGAGGCATTTAGGAAATGCTCTTGTGTTGCTGTACTGAACCCAGCAGTAAAATTAGCATAAATTCCTGGATCAGATTGAAGCCATCTAAAAGGGAGAGTGACTCTGAGATGTAACTGTCATGTCCTGAATGATCAAGTATGATAGAGCAGAGGGGAAGGAGATGGAGGTTTAGCTTATTACAAGACTGAGAAACTGCAGTGCAGTGTGTACACGTGTTAGACTTAAAAAACAGTAACAGTTGACATGAATACAGGTTAAAATAAATCAGAACAAACACAGGTTATATATACATAAAATATTCCAAGAAGTCAGGAGGATGTTAAGGGTTTAGGCGAGCTGTTGGTCCACTGAAATCTTCCCATATTTATTCTTCGTGTGACTCAGAGTCTCAGAGCTCACAGTTATAAAATATAACTTAGCTAACATCTTCACCGCAGCAACAGATTGCCAAGCTAATGAAAAACTCCCACGGCAGTCTAGATTAACTTCTTCCAGGCTTTTCTGGAAGTCAAGTCCTCAATTGCTTTTCTGCCGCTGGCACTCTATCTCTTTTCTTTTCTTCCTCTCTCTATTTCCTCCTCCTCCTTTTCTCCCCCTGCTTTCACCTGTAGAGTAGTGGCTGCTGTCTCCAAGGGGGAAAAAAGCTTATTGAGTCAATTGAAGCAAAGAGGAAATTAACAACTACTGGCTGGCTGGTTTTATTGTTTTGTTTGGAGACAAATGTGGCTATATCCTCGCTGGAGAAGGGAGGGGAGTGCTTTCCCTGGGCTCTCTCTGAATTGCTTTGTGTTTTTATGTGTACGTTGCTTCCCTGGTTCAGCTTTTTTTCTCTATCTCTATTTCCTGAGGCTGCTTTTAGCACAAATTAGAGATCAGATCTTCTTCCTCAGGTACAGTTAGGAATTTCTTTGACAACACGTAAAATCTGAATGTAATTCAAATGCTTTTTCTTTTTTTGTATGTTTTAGCCACTTTAACCCATCACACTTGTTTTCGTTTGTTTGACATACACCACATATCACTCATCATTGCACACTTGAATTGTTGTAGCAGCAGGAACTGGAGTTACATGTTTTGTGGCTCGTCCAGTGAGATAATGCAAAGCAGCCAGAGTGTTAGCAGCAGGTTGGCAGCTATGTTTTAATGTGTTCATTACATTCATTCTATTTGTCCATGTACCCTTGACTTAGTCGTCCTCATACTGTTTTGATGCTACATTGTATGCTAATTCAGCACTTCTTGGCTGGTAGAATTACACATTCTACTGTGTAACGTTGGGATTTTGTTAAACACAATGTTGTTATCTTTAACATTCCTTATATTTTTATTCTTAATTTGTGTACACAAGGTAATAAACTCCCTTGATTTTAGACCTTACTCATTTGTTACTCATTACAGTGAAAACAGGTATGTCTTCTGTCTGGGCTCTGGGGGGATCTTCATAAAGTATGAGAAAATAAACCCTTGATTATTCCTTCAAGGTTAACTCAACTAGAAATGTGAAATTTAGCATTTTTGGAGCTTGACCCATATTAAGGACTAGTATCACTGGAGTGTCCCTGTAATTGGAGGGCACAAGATTCTAATTTGTGAGCATGAATGATCAAAAATGGTACCTAAAACAAACGTAAATCTCCCATAGAGCAGTCTATACAGACTACAGTGTATGTCAGAGTTCAACAATATTCATTCAGATAAATAAAGAACCTGCTTTCCTTTTCTGTCTTTGTCTTAAAAGGTATTAATGCTATTACACTCAGTTGCTAGTTTGTTACATACCTGTTGCTAACAAACGAGCAACTGCTAATAAATTACAAAAACTGAAGACGTTCTGATTCAACTCTATGGTCAATTTGGAGGTTTTGATGTGTGGTGCTTTTTTAAATAAGATGGCAATAGCTGCACATGGACAGGATGAGAGTAGTTACAGTGATGGTGGAAAAGGTCTTCAATATAATTAAATGTGGGTTATTATCACATGCTGCAGCTTCCACTACACTGATATCAAATCAAATTTTGTTGCTTCAGTGCGTTTCTCACAATAGACTCATGCCCCACAGTACAATCAACAACAATGAGGCATTTATCATTTACCAGCCTGCTGCTGACATATTAATCAACATGTTTTTCATCAATATCAGTTATACGATGTCCCCTGTCATCACTGTCATTTTAACAAGAAGACGCGTCAGCCACAGGAAGGCTTATTTGCAGCCTAATTGACTGAAGCCAGTTGAGATCATTTAAGGCTAACCACACATTCTGACAATGAGGTTTTGATGAGCTCAAATCAAAGGTGGGCAGGGGGAAAGTGTTGCATGCAGTGCTCATTGATTCAATCTTCATACATCCCAGATGCTTGAGTCAGAATAAGAGGAACAGGAAGACTATTGATCTTTCACTGGCGTCTGGCCAGACAACACAGCAAGGCTGCATTTTCAGTATTTAAAAAACAAAACACAAAATACATAATGTCCCTCTCCAAATGTTCAACCTAAACAGCATAATATATTTGTATTATCTGCAGGCTCGGTTGGTTTTAACTACTGGCTACAAACTAGAGAGTACACCTAATACACTGAAATGATTTGCGTAACTCAGGGAAAAAGAAGCATTCACATTACTGTACAATGGGTTTAGAAATTCAGAAAGGCCATTATTTAGATCCTGTTTGTGCTCTCAAAATAGCATGCAGATGAGTTTGCAAGCACAGAGCCAAACAAGGAAGGCACAAGCACATCTCTCAATTAACAGTACATAGGAAGACTTCATGTGAAATGCTACATAATTGCTTTGGGAGAAAATCATTATTTGACGTTCATAATTTATTTGCATTAAAATAAAGGGTTTCTAGTCTGCTCTAGTAGACTCATTAGCACTGTCTTACCCAACTACAACAATAGAGTGTCTTTTCTTTCTGTCCACAGTGAGCGTATCATTCTGTTGTACAATAATCTGGCTCCTTGAGGCTTTCCTCATTCACACATCTGCACAAGGCTATGCCAGCAAGTGGAACTGTTTAATTTACAGAGGGCCTTAAAATAATATTTACATAAGCAATGTTGAAAAGAAACCTTGCAAGCCTTAAGGCTATTAATGGTAATTATGCTTCATAAACCAATGCCCTTCCCTTGCCAAACACACTTACAGGCCCCGCGGCTCTTATTTGAAGTTTGCAGCTTGATCGCAGAGAGGGGAACCATGTAGATATACAGATTAAGAGTCAGCAACATCCACCCACTTACCGGCTTAAAAGAGGACAGCGTTACTGGGTGTATTCAGGCACATCAAAGCCTGGTTGTGCTATGAATGGAGTGATACATTGTCTGAGCGATGGGATGTGACAGCGCAGATACAGACTGTCACTGACATGCCTTCCATCCTGGATTACCAGTGAGTCAGGCTGCAAGGAGTTTGCTTCTTGGCTGCGCCTTTGGAAGCAAGCCAAGCTGGAATAACTTGCCCACCCCTACAACATGCTTCAATGTATGTTTATTTGCATTGGGAGTCATGACTGGAGGAAGGCCCGTTTTACCTTGTGGTTCAAGTTGTTGTACTTAAAAAGCTTTTCTTAGAAAGAATAGAAAGATAAAGTAATGAACTAAGTAATAAACTCATCTGAGGCTAAAAAACAACACAGTGAAGAATGAACGTGTAGGTGTATCTGTGAGTGTGTGCAAACGCCTGCTTACATGAAGTTTATATTTATCAAGACCCTATAAAAGAAAGGTACATGTGGAAGTAGCTTATTCCTTGATAGCAAAGCCATGAGTCACTAACACCGCTACTGTAGATCTTTCGATGCTCTTTCGAAAAGCCTTGAATTGAGAGCTGATGAATAGGCAGGCGAGGCTCTTATCAGGGGCAGCTGCGAGAGTCATTTATCAGTGGAGAATAATGGAAGCGAAAGGAGATGAGTGGAGCAGTCGGCCTATTGCTCCACAGTATAATAGGCCTACATATCCTCAGTGTCCTGGAATAACTCTGTATCTCCATCTTTGTCACTGCTGGCATTGTGCACCACTTGCAGAACAGGTATCAAGAGCCAAGAATCTGCCACAAGAAAAAATGTTTCACAACTCAAGGGACAGTGTGTGAAAAGGGTAATTATATACTTCACATTGCAACACATCATAATGAATGTTTTTCAATTCTTCACCATCCAGAGACAGTATCAGAAGTAAAATATAATCAGCAGGAACTGTAATGTTTGGTTAGCTTGTCTATGAAGGTCACTGCCACAGACCTTTCAGACATGGGAAAGGACCTCATAAAAATATAATCAAATAAAGTATTTTGAATAGTATTTTAAGCCACTCCAGCAAATTTAAACATCCACTGGCTTTCATTAAGCAGTTTCTGGTTATTAAGCAGCTTCAAATACACTTTTATATAATTCTGGTGTCTCATTCACTTCTGTGTGTAAATCATTTGTATGGGGAAATTGACACCCTTTGGGCTGTTCATCAAACTACAAGGAGCTCTGATCTGCTCATTCATCCCAACACAATTCATACCTGACTCAGCAATGACTCAAAACGTTCCTAGTGGTAAACCCACAGTCTGACAAGGTCCTGCCAAGGACAAGGTTCAGCACTGAGCAAGGTTTCTCTATTTGCTTTTGAAACAAAGCCACCAACACATCCCCAGTGATACCAGAGGCGTCTCTCTGGTTGGCTGCAGGTGTAGATCCAGCCGCTCTCTTGTAACTTCTTGCACTGCTTTCTCTGAGGCGCCAACTGCATTCACCTGCACTATGGTCTGCTTTACATAATCTTATTACTGTCTTGCTTTATACATATTGTACATAAAGTGCTGCAGGAATGAGTCCCAGAAATCCCTGCAGCACTATTTTCTATTTTCTCATCAGACAATGGCATATTGAGGTGGAGCACTTATACCATTGCCATTATGTGGATTCATGACAATTAAGGTCCATTGAGAGCACTTATTGTTTATGGGTGATTTGGATTCAGCAGCACATGCAAATGTTGACAGGTGTGTGATTGATGAACCAAGCATTAGGTTGTAGCCTTAGTTAGTCCCAGTGTTTTATGTGTGCAGATGTGCTCACAAGTGTACAAACATTTCAGGGAGACCTATTGATAGAACTCCTCGTCCTAGAGAGAATGAATCTCCCAGTCCAGTGTTTATACCACTCAGTACATACAGTACCTCCTCTGAACTCTACGGTGAACTGTGTTACTCCTGCAGAGCAAAAGAACACTAGATCCCAAAGCTTCTTATTAGTGGACTTGCTGCCAGTCATGAGTTATTGCCTAAGTCGAGAACGGACACTATTGCTGCAAATATAATGGACACGGCCCAGTGTATTTGATGGATTAAGGCTTCAGACTTATAATGACGTCTGTCTGTGTGAGAGTTGAATTGTTGGCTTGCAATTTGAAATGTATTGCTTACAACTCCTGATGCACTGAACCCAGTGGCAGAAGAGATGCCAGAGGCTTGTGTCTTTGTTTTGTCTTACTTTAATGAGTTCAACAGATGCCGTGTAGCTGCACTAAGCTATTTTTCACATGGGAGGTTCCAAAAAACAGCAAAAATAATGCTTACATTTTAAGCACATCTCTGCAAAGAGATCCTTTAAGGGTATCAGCCCAACATGGATGTACATGGATCTGAAAGTGGAAATGTTGGACTTGTATTTTCCTCTAGTTTGTTTAATAAACTCTCCTCTGGCATATGATGTAGTGGAGTGAACCCACCAAGGCAGTCTATCTAAACACCGTTAATCAAGTTCCTATGCACTTGCAAGTCAGCTATAAGTGCTCACTTAAAGCTTTTCTATAGGAGGGCTGGGAGCAGGTCTTTTGTTAGGAGAAGACACGGTCAGCTGTACTCTGCGAATGAACACAACCATTGGAACAGAAACAAGGACAATCTCACACATGCAATACACATTTTTATACAGTATACACCAAGGCAAACACACACACCAAAACCTACACATCTTCTCCTGGAGATGACCACACAGTGCATTGAGATAATGGCTGCAGGCTGCTGCCGGTAGGGGCCTGCTGCTTCATTGTTGCAGCCTCAGCAGCTTGTGCACGGGGCCCCGCGGAGGAACAGCCCGTCTGAAGGGGGCGGCTTTCAGAGAGGCAGCAGCGACAGGCAGAGAGCTGGTTGCCCTCACAGTCAGAGCAGCCATGTCTCCACTTTGTGCTCAAACAGGAGTCATTCTTAGTGCTCCCTGCTAAAACTGTGTCCCCTTATACAGTGAAGCCCCAAATTATTACAAATTACCTCTGGCAAATTTGGACTTAAAGTTACTTTTATTCAACCAGCAAGTTTTTTCTTGATTGGAAATGGCACAGGTGTCTCCCAGAAGATTATAAGACAATGTACAAGAGGCATCATTGTGGAAAAAAATATTTCTACGTTTTTATTTACATTTGAACAAAAAGTAGCAAAATGATTCATACCCTTTGCAAATGGTCACAGTCTATGGGAAAATCCAAAGTTCTATACGATTCCAAATAGTCCATCCTAATTACCGTGATTCATTGTGAACAGCTGTTTTTAGACAGTGGATTTGTGGACAGTCATGGCTGAGACAAAGGAGCTCACTGAGGACCTGTGGCTGCGCATTGTGGCTGCTCACAAGTCAGGAAAGGGCTTAAAGGCCATATCTAAATGATTTCAAGTTCCAGTGGCTACAGTGCAAAGTATTTTTAAAAAATACAAGACGTTCCGCACTGTGGAAAGTCTCAGAGGACGTGGTCGGAAGCCAAAAGTGACACCTGTGCTGGCCAGGAGAGATAGAGAGAGGTGAAAAGAGAGGTGAAAAGAGGTGAGAGAGGGGAAAAAGAATCCAAGGATCACCGCCAAGGCCGTCCTGGTGAATCTGGGCTCTGCTGGTGGCAACGTCTCAAGGCAGACAGTCCAACGGACACTGCACACTGCTGGGTTCCATTGACGCAGACCAAGGAGGACGCCACTTCTCCAGATAAGGCACACAAAAGCCCGCTTGGACTTTACAAATGCTCATCTGGACAAAGAAGAAGACTTCTGGTCTTCTGTTTTATGGTCAGATGAAACAAAAATTGAATTGTTTGGCCACAATGATGTATCCTTCATTTGGCGTCAAAAAGGAGAAGCCTTCAACCTTAATAACACCATCTCCACTGTCAAACATGGTGGTGGGAACCTAATGCTTTTGGGGGGGGGGGTTCAGCCAATGGACCAGGGAACCTAATCACATTAAACAGACCCATGAAAAAACAGCAATACATCAAGATTCTCAACATCATCAGGCAATCTGCAGAGAAACTTGGCCTTGGGCACCAGTGGACATTTCAGCACGACAACGACCCAAGACATAAAGCAAAAGTGTTGAAGAAATGGTTAGCGGACAAAAACATAAATGTTTTGCAGTGGCCCAGCCAGAGTCCTGAATTGAATTCAATTGAGAATCTGTGGAGGGAGCTAAAGATCAGGGTGATGGAAAGGAGACCCTCTAACCTGAAAGAGTTGGAGCTCATCGCTAAAGATGAATGGGCAAAAATACCAGTGGAGACGTGCAAGAAGCTGGGCATCAATTATAGGAAGCGTTTGATTGCTGTAATAGCCAATAAAAGCTTTTTTATTGATTATTGAGAAAGGTATGAATAATTTGACATGCCACTTTTTGTTCAAATGTAAATAAAAGCTGAGAAATATTTTTTTCCACAGTGATGCCTCTTGTACATCGTCTTATAATCTTCTGGGAGACGCCTGTGTCAATTCCAATCAAGAAAAAACTTGCTGGTTGAATAAAAGTAACTTTAAGTCAAAATTTGCCAGAGGTATGAATCATTTTGTGTGTGTGTACATATATATATATATATATATATATATATATATAATAGTATATTTTACTACAATTTTACACACTTAGGATGCATTTTCTAAGTATTTGTATATTTACGTTGTGTTAATGGAGGAAAGATTTTT